>VSDK01016999.1:26687-56166 GCA_009767595.1 Symbiodinium kawagutii | reverse complement strand
ATATGCGTTACCTTGTGGATCACATTGCTTCAGCACTCAAATCTGAAGGTTCTTTTCGGAACCGTAGGTTGGTGTATGTTGGTGTTCTGGAAATCCAAGATGGTGATTGCAAATAAGTGGCCAGACATGTTTGAAACTGCTAAAGGTTTCGTCATCGATGGACAAAACATCCACTAGGCCGTTAGGCCGTGTTCTTGGGACCCCATTCTTATCTGGTTGGTGGTTTCAAACATGTTTTATTTCCCATAGTAATTATTAGCAAACGGTTGGTTGACAAATGTTTTTCATACTGCTTGAAACCACCATCCAGTTATCCGTTTCACCAGCGATGGATCTTGGAAACTGGTCACAGATCACCGAAGGCTCAACTGAGAACTGCTTCCGACCAAGGCGAGGACATACCTTGGTTTGCACCCTCTTCGAACCCGAGAAGCGCGCTGGGCGGTTGAGATCAACGTGCGACAGGGTTGAGCAGATCCAGTTGGTTCAAATGGCTTCTGCGAATCTGAAAGGTCCTGAAAGATCCCATAATTGGCTGGTTCTGCTGGGTCATCGACGGGGAGCACGGAGGATTCACAGTTTTCCTGTGGTCCTCCAATTCTAGACTTTTTGAGCAAAGTTATTCCAGGATAAAACTGCATCATATCACAATTGAGTCGGTCCATCATCCCAAACAAAGATCGTTGTAGTTCGGAAAGCATGATGCTTTGGGAACGCACCATGTATAGATCATCCCAATTACCAATTATTGCCGTCCGTCAGCTGCTTGCAGGTATAATTTCATAAGCTGTAATTAGGGCTCTATTAGCCCGTTGAATGGTTCCTGAAAGCCATGCTAGTTCTTTCTTGCAGGGCTGATGCCAGCGAGCTACTATGATCACCTGGCCCACCAACATTCACCAATCAGCATGGGAGATTCGTCTGGCCCGGTAGTCTTTGGAAAATGCCATGGAACTGTACTTGACCATCATACTTTCGACCTTGCAGCCAAGAGTAGGTGAGAATGGAATGAAATATCCGGGGACATTATCATTGTTGTTATATTTCATTCATGTTGCCTATAGATAGTTGTGCATGTAATATACATAATATGTATACACACATGATGAAAAACTGAGATATGTAGATGTGGTACATGTACATGGGCAGAGTCGCGTGCGATGTGATATGCCTTCAGACTGCTGTAATATTCCTGTGGAGATAGAGAAATGTATAAACCGGGGGTTACCAGAAGGAACTCACGTGTGTTCCTGTTTATTCATGTGTAGAGTTTTTGATTTCTACTGGTCTATGCACCAGTAGGATCCACGCCCCAATTCAAATTCAGGGATTTTCCTAGGCACCCTCCACAAAGCATGTTCTGCTTGGTGAAACCAACAAGCCAAGGCTATCGTTGTAGGATTCACCCGTGGCCCATGCAACCAGGAGACCACAACAGGGTGACGAGAAAGCCTGCGTACCAGCCTCAGTCTGGTGTAACCACGGATCGTTTGGATGCTCTACGTTGTGGGAATTCTATGGACTTCCAAGAACACCACTTGGAAGATGGACCCCACGATTGCCATGCACATCCAAGCATGTACTGTCCGTATTTGAACCATTTCATAGCAAACAAACTAGAAGCTGAAAAGTCCACCGTTTGTAGCTGGTTTACCTATGAAAACCTCCGTGATTTCTCAACTTCCAGATTTGTTTACCAGAGGGCAAATCATTTTAATCCATCTTAAAGCTGAACTTCCAAGCTGCAGGTGGTCATTTGTCATGGGAACGCCTGCTGTCGCCTTGATGCCTTTCACCAGGACCAGGGGTGGGCTCACAGGGCGCATGGGATGGTGATGGATGAGGTGACCCCTGTAGCAGCTTGTGGCCGCAGCACATAGTCCTGGAATTTTAGGGTCTATAGAAATGTGGCCAAAAGATTAAATAGGCAATAAATGCACATATCATACAACTAATACCTGTATAGCAGATCAGCTTGCATAATCATTACAATCACAGCCCCCGACAGAATTTTAGAACACAAAATTTGTGTGGTAAACACCGGGTTTTATCCGGTGATGCGACTGCCAAATTTTATCACCAAATCGACTAATTACCGAAGGCGTTCTATAATTAATTTTTTGTTCTATAATTATTCTTACGGGTTGCCAGCTATCACTGGTTTACTTATGTATCCTCATCCTCTGCCGCCATCAGCACCTGCAGGGGTTTTCGCAGAAGTCAACAAGCCTTGTACAATCTATAATTTCCACATTTGCATGGTCAAATGTAGCAGAAGCAAATGCTTACGCAATTTCCATGCATTTAGGTCACTAGGATCTTTTATTACTTTGTACAGGGCGGTCCAAACCACAGGATACCGACACAATTATAGAACATGCATTTTTGGGGTCTCCAAGGCAAATTCCCACAATATGCAGGAAATCTCAATTATGGAACACCAGCAGGAATTTTAGAACGGCCACTTTCCAAAGTGGCAAATTTAACCAAAAGACCCCCAATAGCTTTGATCCCATATATGCAGGAAAAAGGAATTATGGAATTTACCCTCAACAGAATCACCGGGTTTTTACCCGGACCCGTGACTGCCAAATTTTCCGTTCTAAAAATTTGTCGGTGGCCATACATACAGTGAACATATCATTACTGGCTGGTGGATTCACACATTCTTTGGCGTTCCCATGGTTCGTTGACTAATAATTTGTAGGGGTTGAAACCACCAACCAGATCACGTTGATTATACCATTTGAATTCGAATTCCAGTGCCTTCTTTCAAATTGGGTGCTGCAGAACGACCTCTTGACGATCGTAGCGCCAGCATTACCAAATTGGACGGAAACTGGATGCTCATATTGACAGATGTACCGCATACCCAACCTGTCAGATAAAAGATCAACAAATGGTGGTTTCTTGAAATAGGGGTATCGCCAATTCATATGAATACACCATCCATTTTTGCCCATTTTTGGGGTCCCCTATGGCTTGAGAAACACCCATGTCTTGCTGAGAGACCCTGAGGGAAAACATTTGGTTGAGGGATGTTCCAGTCAGCCAGGTGCTACCGCAGGGTGCCTAACATCTCAGGGGTGTGCATCCCTAAGCATGATGACTTACATCTCTTAGCCATGAAAAACGATGATTGAGAGTAGGGATCAACCGCTGTTAACCTTCACTAAGCATCAGATCAGCATCAGCAACCATGCTACAACATTACCATCCACTACTAGCCATTATTCACCACGACTAAGCATCATCATGAACAATTGTTAATCATCAGTAGCCGATCATTATTAGCCACTACCAGTCATCATTAGCCACCATTAGCAGTTTTGAATCACTACCAGTCATGATTATTCAGCATTTGTAATGATCATGATCATTTGTAACCACTACTACTACATGAATCCAGCTATTACCACATTTGACCAGTACTACCAGTTGGAAATCAAATTTGACCACTACTCGTCAATATAAGTCACCAACTCAGCTGTTTTGTCTGTTGCCAATGCCACGGGGCAGGTGCATTGCTTCCTTCCTTTGAACATCGCCGTGTGCTGCTTCGACTTTTCGGGCTCAGGCTGAGTGGGTCATCCCTGGGCTACGCGTGGCTCCGTATGTCTCCCTTTCCCAGTTGATGCATCCACATGATTCTGTGTTGTGTCAGTGTCCATTCAAATTTTGACAACACTCTTCAATGCTCTTCAAACAATGCCCAAACAGTGCGGCACATCAAATTCCGAACTACATCGTGTGTCCATTCTGCCTGTCGCATGGCACAAGAAAAGTCCGGCGACGCAAGGCATGAGCGGCGGTGACTACGTTTCCCTGGGTTTCTTCGAGAGGGATGACTTAGCGGCCGTGGGGGCACCTGGGAGCGAAGCCAACGTGAAAGGATTTTTTATGATTTTCTTACAGAGGACATAGCATGGACATAGCTTGATTCTAGCTTCAGAGAAGGGGAATACGGCAAACCCAACTGCTGGAGATTTTGGGAGTGCAGGATGGTGGTGTTGGATTGCTCTACAGACTAGTCTTGGGGATGGTGGAAATTTGCTAACTTGCTTACATTGACATCGAGCACCTGGTTCTGGTGCCGTGAGCAACACGAAGGATGCAACCAGTGAGGCCAACTCTCGCAACGAAGTGATTGTTGGCTGTCAGTTACAAGGTCTGTGCCAGTGACACACCCAGGATATGCGCAAGCTCCCTTTCTGGTTTCCCAAGATGTGCGCAAGATACACACAAGACATCACGAGACACGAAAGTGATGCTCACGAGCCGTTTTTGGCAAGAAAAGATCGATCCACTCACATATGAATGCGTGCAAGACCATGAGATAAAGTCCCAGTGCTCATTTCTTCTGCACGCACATTCGGTTTGGGATGATGACCTGGTTTCCTGGAGATATGCCACTGATGTTTTCCCTTGGGGTTGGCACTATTCCAAACCATCCATTGTAGCCAACTAGTGGCTCGTAGCATGGACTGTACGTATCTAGGTCAAGCACAGGTTGTAGTTATAGCACTATTATTATCATATATTATTACAAGATATGAAATAACCAAGTGTTGCCAAGTTCACAGTTATACAGTTATACACAACAGTTAGCAATAATGAACTTGTGAATAAGTTAATTATATATCATAGTGAAACACAGTGTAACTTGTATAATATACAAGTGACTTCAGTTAAAGCACAATCCCAAGCACAATTTACTCCCAAGTCTACGCAGAATGCGCGTCGCGCAGCGGCTTATCCAGTGGTTCCACCCGAGGTGATCCAAAATCTACGGGAGCGCCGGGACTACACGCGAGTCCGGCTCCCAAAGATGCAGTTCATGGTCACATGAATGGCATGGTTTGCCACATGTTGAGGTACTCAGTTGCTACCAGACAGCAGTATTATTGGTTGGGGAGCACCAGTAAATGGGGCTGAATAATTTAACTACCCACCTTTCCACCTGCTGGTTGTCCGTGGTTCATTGGAGAATGTTGGCACTAAACTAATCAACTGACCCAACTGTGGTGGTATATGCTGGTTTTCTTAGAGTTCAGGGGATCAAATCAACACAAGGATTGGGTGGTTTCGCAATCATCCAGCATGAATCTGTACTGTTCAGTGACTGTTCAGTAGAAAACTTTTGTTTTTTTTAACGAGGTTGCCAATTTTGAGAAACCACCATTTGTGCACTGGTAACCATAAACGTGTCAACGTTGTGTGTCAACATGTCGGACGTGCATACTGGGAAATTTTGAGCGCCTCTGAGATTGATAGGTGGGGATGAGTGAAGGTCGCACACACGGACTTGATCTTATACAAATATGGATATTAAAAGAAAATAGGAGACGCCACAGACTGTTTTATACCGTTTCTAATATTTTTCTAATCATACGCTAGCCAATATTAGGGTCCTTAATTTTCGAGAAATAATTCAAATGCATCATACAAATATACAAACAACATCGAAGCATCATCGATGCAGCCGATTTTAAATGGATGAGGGTCAAACTGATCCCCTTGCCAGCAAACGGATCAAAAGTGGGAAGCTGTGTGGTGCTTCAGTGGTGAGCAGAAGATATTGCTGTTGTGTCTGCATATATCTGGCTGATTTTCAGCCTATCATGTTTGACCAACAATTGTGGCAAAGGAAACATGTTTATCCAAAGTGACATGAATTGTTCGAAGATCGCCGGCACAGGGTCACGAGTGGCATGTCGACCTAAGGGCAACAGCAGTACTTTCTGAAGGGACAACTACATGCCACTACTCTCTGGCAATTCAACCTGGAAGCTTAAAATCATCACTTGGTTGGTGGTTTTAATTCTTTCATTTTTACTAACAGTCATTAACAATCGGTTGGTTGACTTGCGCATATTTTTCATGACGGGGTGGTTCAACCACCAACCAGTCATTTTTTGGGGAGGCAAACCACGGACTTTTCACTTCCAGGTTGGCTTCCTAGAGGGTACCTGAGAAAAAATGAGAACGGCAGACCTTGCTTAGTGGTCAGCCGCAGCTGTGATTTTGTAGCTGGGGTCATGCTACAGGGTCGTGTGGTGTGCTTGACCTTTGAATCAGGTAACTTCACAGCAGTTGACTATTCTGTTTTCGGGCAGGGCTACACGGTTCTGACCAAGATTGCGCTAAGATTGACCCTATAGATGGAAGATTTCATCGGAGATTTAAGGGCATTGATAGGCATTTAAGAGCATTAACACCAGTATCGGTATTCTTGGGATTTCATTTTGGGTGTTCAATTTAGCGGGCATTGATCGACGGCCATGCTCCGAAGGTGGGTGTTTGGGGCCGGTCGATGGGTGCTACGACGGCAGTTGGGGAGCACAGAGAACAGTGTTTCTTGCAGCTGTGGATTGTCCACAGAACCATGACCAATCATTCGTCTAATATCATCGAATCATGATTGACATGTATTCACCATCATGATAGCTCATTCACCATCAAAACAAACAGCAGGTTTAGTGCTTGTTAACCATCGTAAGAATCATAAGCCTAAAACCATTGAGGCTGTGATAGCCCGAATCTATCAACCCCCAAAGCTGGTTTGGGATTCTGGGCCATGCGCTTTGGATCTTGGGCGGGATGGACAGCATGGTGGCACATTTCAGTGTACAAAGGAAGCTTGTAGAAGAGTCTGAGATGATAAAGATTGGAGGAGTCTTTCATTCCGATGTACCTGAAAGGGCCTGCCTCCCTTTGAAATCGGCAAGATCGTTCGGCTTGAGTCGGCACTGTCCGTTCATGTAAGCATCAGCAAGCTAGTTGTTAGGAAGAGAGACTAACTAACCATGCATATTTTGCATTTTCCTTTTGCATCAGTCAGCCCTCCATAGTGAATCACTATCAAAACGACTGCCAAAAGTGGATGAATTGCAACCGGTCTAGGAGTGATTCTCAGTGTGTGTGTGTGTGTGTGTCCATACCTTCAACAATCGCAGAGCTGCACAAGTCTAAGGGAGCGCTGGGCCTGCCACATCAGCTGGTTAATCGACTATCAGAAAGATGGTATTCAACTGTGTTCAATCAGGTTGCTGTGTTTGGGGAGGATAGTAGCAGCAGTCATGAGAGATCCATATATGAGGACACCACGGCTCTTTATAGTAAAACAACCGGCTTATCAATAGCTGGATATAGATTAATAAGCCGTATATTGATTAACCACTATAATAAGCTGGATCTATAAACAGCTGTTTTACTATAAGAACCACTGTTATAATGATCTACCATTAACTGATTACTATAAGCTGATATCATCAACTGATTCCATATCAAGATCCATATCAAGAGCCGGATCTACCATCATCAACTGACTACTATAAGGCTTGGTTGATGTTCAACCCATGGGTGCCCATAGGTTTCTCGGAACCCGAGGTGCTCCACAGTGCCCGAGACCCCTCTCTGGCTGGCGTGGCGCTACCGACATGGTCTTGCATCTTGCAATGCCTTGCAACTGCAAGATGAATGGTTGATATTTATGGTCAGCCGTGACTTCAGGATGGCCATCCATCTTGTATCCAACTTGCTATCACAAAAGTTGGATGTAGAAAAAGTTGCTTGGTAAACATCTTATCAGAAAAAAGTTGCCTGGTATCCATGGGTTACTTTGGAATCTTTTTTTTTGAAACGCACGGGTTCCTCAGACGCCAGGTGGCCGACAGCCCTTTCAGCGACCTGTGGAACCTCATGAAAGAGGCGCCTGGCTGTGGTGCTGAGCAACTCACGGGAGATCTACAGGTCCGATGTTCAGATCACCGTTAACATCCGCTAACTGGAACAGTACCCGGAAAAAATCGAACATGTCTTTGATGTGTTTATGGTACTGTTGATGCTTGTACTATTGGTTGATCCATGTCTTTGTCAGCGTGTTGATGCGTGCCCATCCCAACTACGCCAGTTGCCTGTTTCATCCACGAACTCATGCCTTTGAGTAGCAGCAGCGCCGACGAGAGCTGGTCTTTCAAGAATGCTTTCAGAGAAGCTGGATGTCACACCTCCCTCATCCCGTCTAAAATGTATAGATTGCCTACCACTAAACAGCAGAACCTTGCCCACCCTCCCCAGGGTCGGCGTTTGAAAGGAACAACACTACACCCATGCCTTAGCCATCCTTACACCTTGAGTCACCGTCAACCTGACAAGATAGTGAACTCCAAGTTGCGCGTGCCGGACATCATGTGCCGTTTGGAAGCTGAGACCAGGGTAGCAAGGATGCACAAGGGCACAAGGGCTCGACTTTGCTGGTGTTTGGTGAAAGCTACAAGTCTCTGCACTCAGATGAGGAGAATGATTAGGATTAACCATGGACCATACCATACGTATTCACTATCATGAAGCAGCATTACAGTCACGTAGAGAAACCATGGCACGTAACCATTAATTGAACATATGGTCCTGCCTGAGAGACACGGCTTTTCGCAGAACCAGCAATGATGCAACGCCTTGCTCAGATTCAACAAGAGGGATCCCTACACAAGAAACTTTTTGTATGGGGTTCATTAAAACTAGTGGCAGTCATTTCCACACCATGATAATCTCAAATGATTTCTGGCAGTTCTTTCCGCAAGTGATGATATGACTGCATTTCATTTGCCATTCCTTTTCAACTGCTTCTTCTTTGGGGTGCATGTGGCATGGCAGTTTGGCCCGTTCCACTTCGAGGTCCGGTGTTTGAAGGCATCCGACTGGCCATCCAGCAGCAGGACTGCGGATGCAGCACTTGTGGAGCAGGTTCCTTATAATGGGAGTGCATCCCTTTTCTTCTAGGTCTATGTATGATTAGGTATTGCCGTTGAAGTTTTTTTTCAGGATGACATGCACATTCTAGATGATCTTGTACAGTATCTATGTATACATTTTGCATATTTCATGTACCCGGTGGTTCGCCCCGTAAGGGCTATGATTGGAAGTGACACACTCCTGTTTGTGAAGATGGAGATCTTTGGAACACCTGCTACATACCCCCAGAATCCCCCAGATATAAGTGCTGGATGGCAGCCACATGCAGCCACTATGAACGGGCGTTGTTGGTTTTAGTCCCGCAGTGTAGCAGCCCCAATCCATGGGGGTAGCCCTTTTAGGGCTCTGTGTAACATGTGAGAGATGTGTGTACACAGTACTGTGCACATGTAGATGAGCAAGGCAAGCTTAGATACAAGATTGTGCAGGTGAAGAGCTAGACCGGTCCTTTTAGGTTTGAAACAGGAATCATGTGAACAAAGTCAAGAAGGGTGATTGGATACTGTCCTGTACATGACTGCACTGCTTGGCTTTCTGGTATCATTGCAATCCACTGCTACCAGCCAACCTTCGCCAACCTACTACCAACCATGCCTCGATTCGGATTTTTGCCATGGTTCATCCTGCTACTGAGGATTGGACCATGGCTTTTCACATCGATCATGTGGTTGTCACAGCGCTCTCTGGGTAAGCCATAGATTCTTGCTGTCAAACACTGGTCAAACATGGTGGCCCTCATGGTGGCTGGAAGGTTGATATAGAAATCAATCACTGCCTACTGCTGTTGTGGTGTAAACTGTTCACATGGTGTGTTGCAACACAGGCCGGATTATCATGTAGAACAACCAGCAATTGTAACTCCTTTTTGATGTCCCAACAATACTTAGATTCGTTTGTTGGATTTGGTAGTACCCATATTGTATTTATTGTTGCTTTGCTGTGCGGGAACAACCAGCTAGCGATTCCGCAAACGATACCATGCACATGGTTGTGTCCCCGTCAATTCCCACGTGCCACAGGCGGCTTTTGACATTTGCGAGGCGGGACTGGGGATCCGCTCTGGCAAATCCAATACCAACCAGCAAATATGCTCGATAGGGGAAGCAGGGTCTTGATCAGTTTGAACCGACAGGCAATGTTGCTTCCAGATCTTGAGGTGAGAAACGTGACATCACTGCTGTCTCTAAAGTTGTTTTTTCTTCATCATAAGAATTTCTCAACATCAAAAACTACTTTCATGTGAACACACGTCACCTGGTCTGAGGATTTGCCATACTCCGCAACACTTTGAATATCTATCAGCCTCAATATTTTCACAGCAAATGCCACCAGCCTTTCCGTGCTCAGATCACCTAAGCAAGCTAAGGGTTCGCGGGCCGAAAACATTGGGTTCTTTTCACAGGACCAGGTTAGCATCGGCCTCACATCCATGAGACGCCATGGGATTGGTCACAGGTGTCTCCCTTGAAGCACGTGGAAAGCTGCTTCGTGGTGCCCTCAGAGAGGTAGACGCTCCTGGTGTCATCTAAAAAGTGATCTAAAAAGTCTGACATGTCAATGTAAGTCAGGCATGACTGTATGTGTGCCTCCCTCTCATTTCGTTGTTTCAATGTTGGTACTAGATACATCTAGATACATCTTGTGTCCAAGGTATGTCTTCGTAAGGGAAGTGTATATCAGTGGGAATGCTGAACCACTGCTTTCCAGCAGAAGGTTGTAGAAGGTGGTGTTGCCAATCTTCCACACCAGTATGGATCAAAAATTTGGATCCCACACATCGAGATTTGGTGTGGTCTATTCTCTGATTCAGCTAAGAGTATAGTTGTTTTTTTCTTCATGTTACTCAATGTTTTTTGTTTAGCGATTTGACACATGCCCTTCACATCCCTTCTTACAATTCTGTACACTTTTTGAGCTGATCAGACTATCCCTGCATTGTTGGTCATACTGCACATGTTCCGTACCCTGTTTGGTTTTGCTGCCTGCCAGCTCTATCGTCTCGCGTGTTTTTTTTCCATCCGCACGGTAACATCTGATTCCGATCAACAATGATACACCATTTTGGTCTTGATCACCAGCTATTTATGGTAGATGTGTGGGTGGTTTGTTGACATGGACCTTCCATTTCCGGTGTTTATCGATCACCCCGAAGCTTCATGGCCTGAGTTGCCCGTCTTCTTCTTGCACGGGGAAGCGGACCGCCTGGGGCGCGGCAGTGAAGCCCCGTCATAGGGAAATCACTGTGCGACGTTGCTTGGGCGAAGGGGGGCCCAACTCAAGACATAGATATACCAAGCAGACAGGGTATTACCCAACCAACCAACCAATGGTTTATGGTTAACAATAGGGGATAACAACCAACAATAATAGTCGATATATCAGCGATATATATATATATGTCTATGCATACTATGGCTATGGGTCAATATTGATCAACCAACTATGGGGGATTCACCAGAAGTGAACAAAAAGAGTTCAGCCCTCAAGAATGATCCTATGCCTATAGCCTATTCCCGAAAAAGGAGGGGCGTCCAAATCCTTGAGATCCATCATCTTGATACTGAATGGACTTTTTGGTTAATACTGAATAATAAGGCCCAATTAATGATTAGTGGCACATGAATTAACCTTAATAACGGCAAAAACATTACATAAAAATGGTAAGTTATTTATAATGTGTATAAAAAAGCATTAAATAACCACAATTCATGATATTGACAATTCGTGACAGATTTACTAATCAATGATTAATGCATTAGATAACCACACTCAACAGCACCACATTCACCATGACACCGCAGGACGCCTTTGTGCAGCCTCATCACAGCGAGATGTTGCGCAAGGGTTGGCAAGGGGAAGCCACTCGCGTCACCATGCCAGACACTGAGCACAATGACCACAGCCCGGGGGCCCAGGGGGGACCATGGCTGAGTCCCATGTGGTTGGTATTTGTTGCTGGTCTATGGTGGATGACCTGCACTAAGGTCATTGGTGGATAGACCATGTGGCAAAGTCCATGTCTATGGGGGATGACCTGAACTTTGTTTGATGTATTTTTCCATCATTTTTCTTGGATGTTGCTTTTGAAATATTCGAAAGCCACTACTGGTAGAAGGTCAGGTGCACAAACACCACTTCCAACACGGCTTAGTGAAAACATTTGGATGGTGCATATCAATGCTACTGAGTGGAAGACTAGGATGAACTAGGTAGATGTGAACCTTGGCACGACATTTTTCATAAGGAGCATGGGAACAATCGCCATGCACCTACTTCTGGGCCATCCATCCTACCGGAGTCACATTTCATGCTGTATGCATGTCACGGTTTATGTCATCGCCCACCCACCGTGCTTGCACAGTGCTAGGCAATTATGTATTCGGATATAGGGAATCAATGTGCACAGATACCTTTCCGTATCACTACGTATGCACCTTGCAGGATCAATATTCATAGACCAGGCCCATATGACATATGAACCAAAGATAGCTGGTGTTTGCAAATCTGATATGGCTGATGGCTGGTTAATGCTCCCACCATGAAAAGCCCAGCATCGCCGTGGTTTCGCTACTGATCAGAGCGGAGATGCTGGATCAGGTAGCTCTGCAGAGGCTAAGCAGCTAGACGGATAAATGGCAATGACATGGTAACGTCCAATTGCGTTGTTGCTGGGTCAGTATTGCTTATCCAACCACCATTGAGCAATACCAACCCAGCAATTGGCTTATTGGCCAACCAATTGCTGATTACCAACTGCATTATTAACCAACCACCCAAGTACCAGTTAGTCCAAGCACCCAACCAAGCCAAGCACCCCAACCTAGCCCAACCAACGCCACCAGGAGAAGAGCGTTTCATCGCCCGCGCAGCGCTCTTCATGGTGAGGGCCTTGCGTCGGGAGACCTGGATCTGTGGAGGCTGCATGAAGAAATGTTGAACTCCAGTAGTTGACTGGATTGAAAATGCTTCAACAACCACTTAACCAATAGTTAATCCAGTAGTAAATCCAGTAGTTAATCCAAAACTAGTAGTTAATGGATCCACCAGTGAAAACAGATCCAGAGATGGAGTGAAACTCAACCACTGGTTTAACTCAAATGTTGTTTTTTTCATGGTTGAGTGAAACGAGTAGTTAATCACTTCAATGCTTGAGTCAACAATGCTTTGACAATGGTTGAGCGATATTTACTGTAACCAGTTTACTGGATTGACGTATTTAAAGATATTCCAGTCAACAACCAGTTGGACTATTGTCAAACTAGTCGAAGAATTGTCAACCATGAATAGACCATTCAAGAACCATCAACAAACATTTAAATTAAACCATCTACAATTTGTAAACCATTACTGGTAGATCCGTACAATCTGAATGGTAATATTCCTGCTTTTTTTTATTGTTGGTTGACGATCAAAGATGCAAAATCAGTGAAGTCACTTCAGTATACTATTGTATACCAAGATTCCCGCAGCATTCAGTGTAAAATGAATCATTCACCGGAGTTTCTTGAAGAAATGACTCGCACGCGCTTGATGAGACATTGAAGTTGTTGATTGATTGCCTTTGCTTGCCTAGATTGAGGATGAGCGTTCCTCGGATCCTCTAATTGCTGTATCAGCTGGTTTCGGCAGGCATTGCTGCCTTGCTCAAGGCATTCTTACTTGAAAATGATGCAGGTACATAGGTACATGGTTGAGCGTCCCAAACCACTTCCCTTCCAGTGACCTAGCTTCGTTGGATCACGTCAGTCACTGGAAGCCTGATACCCCTGCAACATGTAAAATCTCTCTTGGTACAGGGTGCGACACGCACACACGCGCGTACTGTATTTAGTTTTTATCAAGAGGTATCAGGTATCTACATGTATCTATATGGGGTCCATTCAAAAACCCCTCTCAAGGAAACACAATGAAAGGAGCGAAACTATCTAACCATGATGGTTTTAACAATTAGATTAAGTAGCGGGCCCCCAGCTAAATACGATGGTTCCCCACCTTAGCGCTAGGTTTGCGGTGGCTCCGCGCTAGCATCTAGCATCATGATAATAATGTTGATGATAATGATGTTGATTTTGATTCTCGATGCCTTATACTTTTTTCTGTTCTGTCACTACAATTTTTGTTATATTCATGCAACTTGTCCGAACGCCAAAACCATCCAAAATCTGTCCCCCAAATCCGCGCTAGCTCGGCGCCAGCAACGCGCTAGCAAACGGGTTCAGAAGAACCCCCTTGTCCTGGAGTATCCCTCGACACGACGCTTTGTTCATTTCTTTATTTTGTTGTTTGGCCCAGCTTCCCAAGAAGTTTAAGTTGGTGCTGCTAGTGTGGGGAACGAAACACGACATGGTCAATCTTCCTCCTATGCTTGAATGCTCGAATTCTCAAGACGAGTTCTTGCAGTTCATCCTCCTCCGAAGCCAGCTAGAAGTGAACCGCGCTAGCGACATGTGGCACGAACTCCAGATTTCCCAATGGTGCATGTAACTTATAATTGTTTTGGTTCAGGATGTTGCTGGGCCGGCGAATGATTGATTTTCATAGTGGCCCCGAAGAGAACAAGGGTCTTGCACCAAAGTGGGCAAAGACATTTTGAAAAAGCCTCCGCATACATAATCACCTTGTTGAAGGTCACCTATTCGGTCGGCAGAACTGATCAGAGTCCGCTGGACACCATGCATAGAATAGACCTTTCCCAAGCACAGAAAGTTGTGTCATTTAGAAACCATATGCATGTGCAACACATGAGACATACACACATGCCCCTTTATATTTGATGCATATCAATGCCTATCAACATATCACAACATACTGGTATTTGTGCGGCTTCATCAGGAAGCCTTCCCTAAACTTAAACCCGTTCTTTCAGTCTTGTCGTCGAGTTTTGACCGAGTTTGCAAAGAGGCGAGATCTTAAAGATTCCAAAAGACAATACCATTGGCTGAGTAATTACATCGGGTAATCTAGAAAGTAAGAAAGGGTGGTACCCCTGACCCCTACATATCCACAAATTGTAATCTAATGGTCCAAGTAGCTAAGTCATCAACCAAGTTTTCAAAATAATAGAAGTTTGTGCTCCAAAGTCCGCCCATGCTCAGGGTGCTTTGAGAGAGTAGGAACAAGCCGCTGTCGACCAATATGGGAGCTGTGGTGATTACGGGCGATATTATCACTAACAAATCTGTACAGGTATAATGTGGATATGAGTAAGCTTTGCTAATGACATATAGTTACGAAAAATAGGAGGTTGTGAGCAACAAGGAGCCAACACTTCATGGGTGATGCCATCAAGCAGTGGGATTTCCAATCGGAAGGAATATAATGCCAATATTACCCAAGGGTACCCTCGCCTTGATTGTATAGGCAGGGACCCCAAACACAATATTGGTTGATTGTCCCGGTGTTTCTTACCACCACTGACAGGGATGATGTAATGGAGTAATGGACATGATACCAAGAAGAGTGGCACAACTGGTCCATGTTGGACCGCCATCTGTGTAGCTACCTGTTGGTTTCTTGTGTAGCTACCTGTTGGTATATCGTTGAAGCCGAAAACATGCTTGGTTTACCGCACCTTTGTTGCCCAAGTGTCAAGAAGAAAAGTGCAGAAAAAGATAATCGGGTTTACATTGGCTCACTGCGCATTTCCATAAGCTATGGTTTCTATTGATTGATTGCACATTTCCATAGCCGCTGGATTTGGGAGGTCAGGGTGAAGTCAAGGGCATCAGCAGTTTCCTGCTGCTGGCCTGGTAGTGTGGAATGCTGGGAAGGCCCTAGGGAATAAGCCAGAATTGTTGCGATTCTCAAAAATAATTTTGGAGTGGTTGCCGGTTTCAAACATGATCTATTTTCCCCAGTACCAAATGGTTGATTGGTTGAGGGGGTGGTTCAACCACCAACCAGAGTTGTGAGTTGCTGCAGTATCTCTCCAGGGCGTTCTCTCAGAATCTCCTAGCAATTCTCCAACCTCTCAAATCATTCACTGCTGAATTGGCCATCCCAAATACCTTATATTTGTTGGACACCTAGCAGGATGGTCTTCCTCCGAGGTTGGGAGAGCAACCTGGACAATTTGGCGGCTTGGCAGCCATCCGGACCATCCTGTTGTGTCAACTTAATCGATTTGGGACGAAGAAACAGATTCCAATTGAGCGGTGCAAAGGACTCATGGTGATGCTGGTGAGTTCATGGCCGTGCATCGGTATCCCACCTTCATCACGTGGGATTGAACCCATCTTCAGGGCCTTGTATGGCAACAGATCGCCTGAGTCTGCGACTAGCTGTCAAACCCGGGAGCGCGTTTTGAAGCCAGAAATGTGAACGATGGTCGCAGTTGCCAGTTGCAGACAACAATATTGATGGCTGATATTCGTCTGTGCATGAAGCGAGCGGCTAGGAAAAGTAGCGGGACTAAATGGAATTCAATACCGACAATCAGTGGGGCAGGGTTTGCACACACACATCAATGGTAGACTCTTAGAGACGAAGGCGGCAGCAAACATACGGACATGTGGAATTATGGCTTGTACACATTGACCCGTTTTCACGAAGCCTTGAGTTTGAGGTAGGTGCAAGCAAACAACAAGAATTCCATACCCAGAATGTCCCAGAATTGTGCCAAGGTCCGAAGACATGATCCTTAGATTCCCCAGCACCAACCACAGTGTATCAGCTGCCCATCCTCACCATCGAACCACACCATAAGTCATTACCATCTCAAGTCAGATTGATAGCTAATCATTTTGCTTTGTTGGTTACATTTGGGCGGTATGTGCCAAAATAGCGGTACCCCCAAAACCAATGGTTTCCATTCGTAAAATGATCATTTTTCCGTGGGTTATTGGTTGCTCAATGGCTTGGCGCATACCCGTTGGGTGTTTCTCAAAAAGGGGGACCCCAAAATCACCCTTTTCAAACTATTAGTAGTACTAAACCAACCATTTTTGGGGTACCCCTATATATGGCTATGATATCAACCATCATTAACCATCATAAACCACTATATTATCACCATCAATTACCCACTATTAACCACTATTAACTGATATTAATTAAGCATCATTGACCAGCGTTTTCCCTATGAACTTGCTGGTTAATGTTGGTTTATGTTGGTAAATGACGGTTAATGTTCTATATTAACCACTATTAACTGATACTAGACCATTGTTTGTTCTTATCCCCCATGAAATTGGTTTGTTAAAGCCTTGACCCATAGCTACTGTCATGGTCTGCTTCACCGGCGCTTCTCAAGGCCTTGGAGACGTTGACCAAGGGTCTGCTGCCCACCAGTACCAACCAGACACGTGTGCAGTGCGATGGCCCAGGGGTGCCCAGGGATACCCAGGCGCACCCAGGGGTACCCAGGGGTACCTGGGATCCTGCCTTCAATACCTGCGATGAGTTCGGGCGTCTCCAGCCTCATGGCATCTCATCCTCCTGGCATCTCATGGCATCTCATGGTTCCTGTTGAAAGTTTATTGGGCTGGAGGGCGCTGAGGCGCTTGCGAACAGCTGAATCCCTTTACAGCTGAAGTCCATGAGATGTCGGCACCAGCAAGGTGGAGATCTGAACACCAGGAAAAGAAGCAGGTAAAACAATCAAATGGCAGTCTTATTGTCGAGGTCAATGTCCAGATATTGCAAGGTTGATATTAAACAACTGGGTAAGTTGGACAGTTGGATTGCGAATGATTCATGTGGGTATCTAGATATTGATATGAGAATCGGGTGGACGTGTCGGTTTTCCAACTTGTAGGATACCTTCATAACCGATAGGGGACGACCCAGGACCGATACCCCCCCAAACCTTCACTTCCGATAACATTGCAACAACTACCAAACCTTCACAACCGATAGGGGACGACCCAGTTTACCACATGGCCACTTTTGTGAGACAGACTTGGATTACGATATTGAAATGATCAGATTGAAACTGGGTAAGTGCTATTACATAGTATTACCGCATTACCATATGCAACGCTGCTTGAATGCAACATGCAGTTTGCAGTTGTTTCTTTCTGAGAAAGTATGTGGGTGCAGCGCATTGGGAAAAAACAGCACTCCTCACATGTTTCAAGGCCAGTGATTGATTCCAATCCTCAAGCGAGATCTGACTGCCACTCTGACAATGGTCAGCTTCCACCCCTATCAAACACTATCGATTAAACAACTGGTTAGCGATCATGAACCATTATTAGCCAGTAGTACTACTGGTTTGTATACTACATATCATATATACTATATATATATATTATATATATATATATAGATAGATCGATAGATAGATAGATAGATAGATATTTATACTTACAGTGATATAATCGTGTATCCATCACGAACCATAATAAGCCATTATCAAACCAACAGTAAGCACCACTGCAGAACCAGCAGCAGCCATCCAAGCACTACGCAAGATTTGCGCTTGAGGTCCAACCTGAACGGTTCTGCTACTTTGATGGCGGCCGAACACTTTGAGAAACTGGTGCCGATGGGCAGCGGGCTGGGTGATCACCCAAGTTTGGGCTCAGTATCATGGGAGTGGGTTGGTGGTATAGGTCAACTATTTCGTTAGTATGGGAGTTTTTTTTTCGAAAATTCCTTCGATTTTGAACCGATTGCATGTTTTTCCAGAGCAGTTTGGCTTTGGCGTCCGCAATTGTAGCTATTGCATTGCCAGCTGCTAGATTTGCAACAGTCTTCTAACGGCCTTTTTTTGCGCGTTGCGAAAGTTTGATACCAAGAGAGCAGCGAAAAACCCTTTCTAGATTGATAGGACAACAGCATCGATAAGATGTTCTTTTTTACGGCTCAAGTAAGCGTGTGACAAATTAATCAAATGCCAGATTTGAGTCGTGAAGCAGCCGCGATCAATGATTTTGTTCCTTTGGAGGTTGGGCATCGTGCCACCAACTTCATTAATAAGGTAGAGCTTTTCCATACTTTCCCCATCAATGTTTTGTTGCATTCCAGATTACCCAGTAGATAAAGATCGCAAACCATCACGAAGTCATGTATTCTACAATGCACAGAATGAACAAATGTGTAGACATCAAGGTGATTCACCAAGAATCTTTCCAAGATGTAAATGATTCAATGATTATAAAATGATTATATAGTGTAAATGATCAATCACTGAATCGGTGCATCCCTCGTCCTCCATCATTGACACCTGGATGACCTGCGCCGTCCTGCCAGGCACTGTCCAGCGAGATCCGCAAGATGGCCATGTTGCTCGGCGGCTGATAGCTGCGGCTTCCGGGCGGCGAGGAGTTGCCAGGGCGGCATGCAGGAAAATGCGGCGTCCAGATGGCTATGGGTCAAGCACTTAACCAACCAACTAATGGGGGATTTCCACGAACAAACTCATAGGGAAAACAATGGTTGATGACAGGGGAACCAGGGGGACTAAAGGGTTTTGACCCACAGCCAGATGAGTAGGAAGAATAGTTGGATAGATCAGTTAGATAAGCTATCTCAGCTCCAGCTATTGTTGTTAGGGGAAAACAATCACTGGTTGATAATAGTTGGGGGAACCAATCATTCTTTGCCCCTATGATTGTTTACATTGTTTCCCTTTTTCCCCCAACTATGTTTGATAGGAACTAACAGTCATAAAATTAGGGGAAAAAGGAACAAATCATTGGTTGAGAATCATTGCTTAATGTCAGTGCGGGGAAAAGGACCAACAAGAAGCCATTGACAAAAGTTCAAAAACCAACAAGAACCTATGACTATTGTAGATAGATTGCAACCCAGTGATTAATCCCTGGTTGATAGTAGGTAACAACCCACAAGCACGGTTCAAGTCCCCAACCAGAACGGCTGATCAGCAGATTAATGTTTGCATAGTCAAATGACCATTAATGTATTAGTTAGCAATAGGGATCGATCGAAGTCCATGCAAAACATTAGAATGAATATGGTGATACAATTAATAGATATCAATAGAGTAGTGGATGATTCTATTGTTGGTCATTATCCACTGTTAACAAGTGGATAACCAAGGATAGTGGATAATTAATGACCCGCGACACTGATGGATATCGTCTAGAGGGATTCTCTCTTGATCAAGCAGCCGCACCCAACAACTCGCTCTTTGGATGCAGCTGACCCAACCTGAAACATGTGGAACCAGTTGGGTCCCACATTTGGTGGGGTTGATTGTGCATTACGATAGGTGAGATCCAGAAAATCCAACTACCGCCGCATTTTCCCACACATACATCGCTCGTGCTTTCCGATGAACTGTGTGTTTTTTTCTGTGATAGAGATCCCACTCCCACCATGATTGACCCTTGCCACTATTCGTCAGTACCATTTTGGGCCTATTCACTACAGAGGCAATCCATTACAATTGGAACCAATCCCAGTTACAACTACAATAGCCAGTAGAAAACAGCTGGTTACCTACTATTTCATGGTAACTGGAAGCATAGGGATTGTTAACCATAATCAATCAAGCCCTATTGTCAACTACTGTTCACCACCACCAGTACTCTTCATCAATCATTGTCATTTCTGACTATCAATCCCTAGGAACCACTATACTCATCATCAACCACTATCAATACCATTATCAATCACTATCCATACCATTTTAGATCACTATGCATCACCAACTTGGGTGTTTCTCAAGTCATAGGGGTACCCCTAAATCATCCATTAATAGTCATTTAGTAGTAGTAAACCAGCCATTTTGGGGGTACCCCTATGGCTTGAGAAACCACCAAGTAATTACTACCAACCATGGAATCACCCCATGGAATCCCCCGGTGGGTCGTTGCCATTGCTCACCACCCTCTGGGGAGGTCCCGAGACGTATCCGAGCGACAGCTGGGATTGGTGTTGGCGGCAGCGGAGTTGAGTGGTGCGGCGCCCGAGCGAAGCCGTGTGGGTCGGTGGTTCAACAAGTTGCTGGGTTACATGTGTGTTTCTCTCAAGTCACAGGGGACCCCCAAATCATCCACTACCATTCATGTTTAGTAAGAAACATTCATTTTTAGGGGTCCGCTATTTTGAGGAGCCACCATTTGAAGCAGGTGTTGAACCAACTGATGAATGTTGAACCAACTTTGGTTTGAACCAAGTGATAATTCACCAATGTTCTCTAGAAGCTTAGAGACTCTGAGATTCACCATACATCCACTAAAAAGTTGTATCTGTTGCTTGGGAGCCAGGGGTATCCAGATGCTGTACTGTATCTCTTTGGAGGGGGAGCGATTTAGAGCTACAAGGATTGTTGTGACATGTCGTAACCATATTGCATGTTGGTTCAACAGATGTTGATCAATTTGATGGATGACAGATGATGATTACCAATGCTTGATTGTTGATGAATGACAATTTGACTTACTGGATCAATCACCCATTGGTAGGGGCAAACATGATGATGATTGGTTGATCAGCTATGAGAATTACCCATGAGTTGGTGGTCGGTAGGTTGATCAACTATTCATTCCCCACCAGTTGTTGCTCAAATAATGGTTCAAAAGCCATGGTGTTGGAGTGAACTATTGAGTATCATAATTATCAATTATTTGCAATTGGTGGTTGAAGAAATGTTAAAGAATGGGTTAACCGTGGTTGTCATCGTGCTTAAGAGATGATTCGC
Source organism: Symbiodinium kawagutii (assembly GCA_009767595.1). Taxonomy (NCBI): domain Eukaryota; class Dinophyceae; order Suessiales; family Symbiodiniaceae; genus Symbiodinium; species Symbiodinium kawagutii. The sequence continues at coordinate 34,802 of VSDK01016999.1, read as the reverse complement.
GGTTGACTGGTTGGTTCCTCAAGGCTTATAGTGTTTGCGCAGTCGAACCATGGTTATCATCATGCTTCAGACATGATTACAGTAGCAGTTGACTGGTGGGTTCCTTAGGGTTTATACTGTTTGCCCAGTCTGTCATAAATAAAGGGTAGACAGTTGGTTGATCAGTGGGTTCTGGTTGCTGACGACTTGGTTTGTAGTGACTCTGGTTGGCCAGTTGGTTGATCATGGTTGCCAAGGATTGAAGGCCAACCAGTTCCTGATGCCTGATGACAGTTCTGGTTCACCACCGACTACGTGACTATCAACTGTCATAGTATGTCAATGCCTGTCACTGTCTGGGAATAGGGACCTTGTTGCGGCCAATCAGTTGATGCTGATAGCGGCACTGCTTCACCATTGTTTGTGCGTCTCAGCTGCTGAGAATGATACTGTTGGTTGCGGTCTAACGTCTAACGATTGGAAATGGTCAAGGATCGTTGGGCAATGCTTAACAATGACTAACAGCTTGGTAAATGATGCCTTACAACCAACTTGACAACCGTTGAAGATCTTGGCCAATGGTCCAGGTGTAAACGTCAACAAGAATCAGGTTGTGAATGTTGATCATGGAGGATTGTGTCAGATACAGTATGGGGTCGGTGTCGCCAACAAAAAGGTGACAACTTCGAATAGCCGGTGCAACTCCAAACATGAAGAGGGACACAGCATGCTATTTGGTTTCACCCAATCAGCAATTTTTCGAGGATCAACAGATGTGAGGGGGCCCAAGGGGGGGATGAAATTCTTACCCCAAGAATCATGCCCCCAAAACCAGAGCTGGGCCATCGCCTCAGTCAGTTCGCAGATGAAATGCACTTGCCATGTTGATTTGTTCTATTTGATCTACAATAGTTGTTCCCCAGATAGCTGACAAGGGGGGGTCTATGCTGGGGTCTATGCCGGTGTAGTTCTTGTCCCCTCATGAATTTGGTTCTAAGCCTCATAGTTGAAGCATTTTTGGGCGATCCGAAGACCCTTGGCGCGTGGATCCAGGCGCCTATAAGGGAGCTGAGAAGGTGAGCCTTAGCCCCGCAGGCGCGGAGAGGTGGCCATGAAGATGCTGCAACAACTAGGGATGCGACCGCATTTGGGATGCTAGGGATGCTTCATGTAGGGCTCATCTAGGCTATGATTGGTCACCATCAGCTTGGGATACCTAGGATCGATACAAGCAACTTCTTTATTTTGAGAGATTTGGGATCTAGGCTGCTCAGGTTGCTGAGTCAAATGACCTCATCTCATGCGTTTCGTGGGTTTCCTTGGGCAGTGAAAACATGTTGTAAGCATTCTGGACTCTGGCTGGTCCATTTCTGGTGCCTTCTCGCATCATCAGTTTCTTGCCATTTCCAAGATCATCCCCAAGAAACGGACACTGAGTGTGATTGTTTGACAAAATTTGACTTGACAACTTGACACCGAAGAATCTTCACTGGTAGCATCTCTCACAGCACCTACTCTGGCACCCTTGGGAGCAGCTCATTTGCCGCCACCGCTTGGCACTTTTGGGAGCCTGGCATTCCACCAACTTGGCCCCCGGTTGCGCAGATCATCCGCGCAGGCGGGCTGCGAATGAAACTTCCCGGTTCCTTTCAAGGGACGATGTGTGGCTCGGCTTCTAAAGCTGCTGGCTACAAGTGGATACGGCTGGGTCAAGGCGCCTTCAGGGTTGTAGGTGTTTATGAACGCGTACATGCAACACATACTTAACATGTTTGTCATGTTTGTGCTGATATGTATGTTTGTGGCAAAGCCAGTCGAAGCCTGCTGGCTCGCTGTTTGAACAAGAGACTGCGTTTGAGATGCTCATTTGGCAATGCCCATCATGTCCAAGTGTGAATTTGTGTCTGCGCTCTATGAAGCAGTCTGTAAGGATTACCACCATGTGCCAATAAGCGTGTTGGCGGGAGTACTCGTACTTCAGCTATGTGAAAGTGACAGGGTCGAAGCAGCATCACATGTCAGCAGAACTTGGTGGTGTGGCCAAGGGTTCTCAACCTTGGCAAAATATCCATCATTGATTCTTCCGGTGGTCGTGGTAATTCATCATGACCCAAGCAAGGAACAGTTCCACAATGGGTTGCGGAAACGGTTGAAGCTAGCACCAAGCTACCAAGTACTTTCTGGACCGATGTTGATGTCAAGCTCTCATGCAATGTACGTAGTTGTCCTGAATTACGGCATATGGCACATGAATGCACATGAGACATGAGAGACTTAGACATAGTGACATACATATGTAGATTAGTGCCATATATGATATGCATGTGTGTAGAAACATTCTGAATAGTGCATATATCTTTGGTCAGTTTGTCATTCATTTGGGTGTCTCTTGGTTGCACATACATACTTGTCGATTCATTTGCACACGCATGTGCTTTCACATATTTTCAAGCAACACCTGCGCATGTGTAAATATATACAGTATCTATACATATGCAATATGTATATGTATATAATGTTAGCTTAAACAGACGTTTTGAATGCAAATACCTATCAGCATAAGTCTGTATGGGTGTGTCAACGCATGTGTGAATGTACTCACATCATATACAAGTCTTGCTGTATGGACGATCGGCGTTTGACCCCATGCCCTGACTTGGCCCAAGGTTTTGGGAAGGATGACATCGAAGTGGCCTTCGGCTGGGCTGGGAAGACCCAGAAATAGGAGCACAACCAGGTTTTGTTTATCATCTTTGATCATTCGAAACATAGATTTGCCGCTTTGCCCCTTAGGCTTTTAAAACTTAAGTTGAGAACAAATCGTGACCAGCCTCAAAGCTACACATAAAATCCAAAGTTGTCAAGTGCTGCATTTCCCAGAACTCAATTTGACTGCACACGCCCTCATTCAACCAGATTCAACCTTTCCTTGCAATCCAGGTTGCACCCCAGCCGCAGTCTCGTGTCATGTTTACACCCAATTGTTTGCATTTTGGTGCAGCCCAGTCCTTTCGGGTGAGGCCAACCTACTTGCGGACGCCCTCGAGAACAAATCTTTCAGTGTATATATAAAGTTATATATATGTTTCATGTATCCAAGATGTGATGGATTAGCTGTTTTCAATCTCGACAGCTATTTGTCAGCCATATTCCACACTCCAGAGTTCTGCTCCTTTTATGGCTTTCCCGCTCCATATCATTTTGGAGCAACTCCTAGGTGGCCATTGATGCAAGCCCATAGAGGACTGGCCAACGCGCACAAGTGATTCGGGATACACCCCATGAACATCAATCAACTCGCGGAAGCAATTCGAAATGATTTTAATGCGAATGATCTCTCTTTATTTACAAATGATCATATCACCTTGTTCCTTTGGTCTGTCCATGTGCCGCCCGGCGTATGACTTTGACTTACTGACCGACTGATGTCCATTGGTTTCTTTGCAAATGATCATTCAACATGTCGCTGCCAAGGTGGGTGGAACTCTACCATCCTTAGGTCACATCGTGCAGTTCGCCGTGTCCCTCGGTGAGAAGTGGGTGCCCTTGTGATAATTGTTATCTCAAGGACCCCATCTGTTGATATGTTGGGTTCCAACACCACCTTATTTTTGTGCTGTAGCACCGCAATAGTTCCGTAGCACCACACTAGTACCGTTGTTGTTAGATACAAGTCGCTTTCAGATATTTCTCTCTTCTGGTATCATGACCAAAAGAAGCAAAGTACCTCTGAGATTTGCCTTAGCTTTCTTAAACTAGGATAAGCCAGGGATATAAACTTGCAATGAACCATGGCCTTCAACACAGAAAGGCCTCCGAGTCAAACCAAGGTCGGAGCGCACATGATTCAGCATGAGATATGAACTGCGCTTAGTCATTGTTTGTTTCTCATCTCATTACCCATGGTAGTGCTTTTGTTTTTCCTTTCCCCGACAACTAAATGTATGATAATGGTCCTTGTTGTATAATTGGTTGTAACATGTTGTAATTGGTGATAGTTTGTGATACTATCATGCTAGCGATAGTAACCCTATACTATTTGTTAATCGTATACAACTATTGATTGCATATACCTCAGCTATGTTGGTCATTGACAGTTAGTGCTATTGGTGATGGTCACCTATACTGGTAAACTATACTGGTGATGGTCACCTATTCCTAGTTAGCTATATACACCTATACTGGTGATGGTCTCCCTCAGTCCCTAACCTGGCAATCGAATATAACCAGTTTTGATGGGAACCCCTGAGTTTCACGAGCTTCAAATGGTGAATTTTCATGAATTTTCCATGGCCAGATTGATTCACCGGTTCGCGATCGAGGCTGTCGGCCACAGCCTTGAGCATCTCCAGAGTGATCTTGAAGCCGCTGAAAGGACGGCAGAGCTTATGGCAGGGTGGGAGGGCTTGCTAGACCTGGGCTGGAGATATGAGTGTTCAAGGCTTTGGAATATATGAATATGTTGGTCAGTTTGGCTCATGTTTTTTGAATACTGGAGATATAGTTCAAAAAGCACATCTGGAATCGGGAACAGCCAAAAGGAGCCTGAGCAGCGGACATTCTTTGGATTTGACAGGTAGGATAGCAAAAGGAATGGGCTCTCGTGCGATTATGAGGAGTGGGACTCGCTAGGTTGTGAGGACATCATCATACTTCTGGGAGCTTCCCTGGTGGATGCACCAGGTTGTGTTCGGTCTCCATCCTTACCAGATGAGCAGATAGTCGTATCCAAGCAGCGTCCCACATGAGAAGACCTTCCGAAAACTTGCGAAGAACCTTTCGTATCCAAAGATTGAAGGACCAACTCCAGCACCAAGTGCAACCCTTCCCATAGGTTGACCTCACCAGTGGTGTTGCTGTTCATCCAAGGTCGTTCCGCGTTGTTCCGCGTTGTTTTGTGGCGCCACTGAGTTGCCAGCATGAGGATTCCCCTGTCCAACTACTCAGGCTCCAACACTGAGTTCGCCGCAGGAGGAGGCTTTTCCACCACGGGGGTGGAGCAGTTGTGCATGGAAGCGGTGGAGCTTCCACTGAATAAGTGCGGGTGGCCCAGGCTGCCAACCTGTGTCAGATGCATATGTTTCGATGCAATGTTAGCATGTCGCAGTTGGTTTAATTAATCACTAGAGTCACGAGAACCATTCGCTTGTGTGACTGGATGTGTGTCACCAAACCGATTGGAGCTGCTTGGAGCTGCTTAGGTAAACAATAGCACTATCAAGCACTTCGGACATAAGCGCCATGGGGAGCACAGCAAGTTTGGGGGATCCATCATTTGTAGGCCGGCCCCAAGTCAGTCTTAGTCTCAGTTCCAAAGAAAGCAGACGTACAGGTCTTGCCAAGTATTTCCTATCAATATCTATCAACCAGAATCCCAACCACAGAAATTTCATGAAGGCCGCTGCGATGTTCTACCTTTGCAACTTCCCTACGAGACGCTGAGAAATCACGGTACTGATGGCTGGGCTTCCCATGACCAGTGCTTCCGGCGCTCGAAGAACATCCCAACGTCACAGCACTCCATTGCTGATTTTGAGTACTATGAGTTTCCCCAGCCAATTCAATTGTTCCGCAAAGAGATAACATGAGAAAACCATCATTGATGGTTATTGATCACCAATAATCTAGATCAAAATGATGGGCATTGATGGGCCACTATGAACCACTAGTTACTAGTTACCCTGGTTAATCCGTGTATCTGTTCCTCTGGTGGGAGGTCAACCAAAGTGCTGAGGAAATTGGATTTTCAGCTGTTTATGCCCGAGGGTTACTGGGCACAGATCGTTGTTGGCAGTTCGGCCACTCAGCGGACGGGGTCAGGGGTGAGCCGTGGAATTTCTGGAGGCTCCTAACAGGAAAGGTGTTTCAAGGCAGGAGCTCCACTTTTTGCCATTGCATGAGGTCTGTGGGCTGAATTACATAACTGGTGTCACTGAAAATGAAACGAGCAAATGCTATGATTCAAGACTGAGTATCTCTGCCTAGGCATATCGCAGGATGACAGTTCGCAATCATGAAGCCCTAGTCTGGTAATTCTTCTTGCCATCGCCTGCTTGGGTAGTTCAAGTGCTTTTAGGGATAAATGTTCTGCACAACATGTTTGCCAGTAGCCCCAAAGTTTGATAAAGTTTGGATATCCATCAGCCTCAAGTGTGAGTAGATCAAAATCAGATTGTAAAAGATGTACATATTCTCGGATTTATGTCTTCACATTCCATACATATCGAGGGCATGTCCCTCTACAATGGCTGTTTCTTGACCATGAAGTGCACAACTTGTACTTATGTGCATGCGTATAGTATATATATATTTATATATTTATAAACACATATTTATAGAATATTCGGAGATATTCGGATGCAATTTACATATACACATATATGTATTCGGATACACATTCATTTGCAGTATCATTCATACTCCATCCCTCCATCCACAGGTCAAATCTCAACTAATTGGTTTTAGAAGCAAAATGCTCTCAAAAAAAACATAAATCAGCACACAAATCAGCCTAACTGAGCCATTTTCCCGGGCATTTTCGCAGCTCGCGGCCATCGGATCCCCGGCTCCCCTTGGCGCCGCGCTCGGCTACGCCGTGCTACGCCATGCTACGCCGCCAGGTCACATGCTGAGTTCCTCGGAGCTCCCAGGCGACGAGAAGCTCCAACCCGTCGGCTTCGTGGAGCCCTGCTGCTGGTGTTGGAGGCGCGCGAAGCAACGCACCATGGATGAACCATGGATTAGCTGGTTAACTGGTTAACTGATTAACTAGTGCTTAGTTTAGCGATTAATTTAGTGGTTGACTAGTGGTTGATTTAGTGACTAAACATTAAGTAGTGGTTCATTTAGTGGTTAACTAGTGATTCAGTGATTAACTAGTTGTTAATATTGAGATGAACCATGGATTAGCCATGGATGAATATTGACGAACTAGTGATTTGAAAACATTGGTTACTGTAGTGATCAACTAGTGGTTCATTTAGTGTTTAACTAGTGGTTGATTTAGTGGTTAACTAGTGATTAAGTGGTAACTAGTGGTTAGCTAGTGGTTGATTTAGTGGTGCATTTAGTGGTTAAGTAGTGGTTTCCTAGTGGCTGATTTCGTGGTTCATTTAATGGTTCATTTAGTGGTCAACTAGTGATTGATTTGGTTCGTTCAGTGGTTAACTAGTGATTAATTTAGTGATTAAATATTAAACAGTGGCTAATTTACTGGTGAACTGGTGATGGACTGGTGATGGACTGGTGATGAACTGGTGATTGACTGGATGAACGTGGATTGGCCATGGCTTGATATTGAAGAACTAGTGATTAGCCATGATCAGTGAATGATTAAATGGATTGAGTGAGTGATTACAGTAGGAACGAACTGATCAGTAAATGACTCATTAGCTAGTGATTAACTAGTGATTCACTGGTGATTAGCTAGTGATTAACTCCAGGTCTTCTATTTGCTTATAAGTGAATGACTAACAACGATGAACTGAACATGGATTCATAGAGGAATTGTTAACTAGTGATTAACCCTGGCTAATTAACCAGTCATTAACCATAGATTCAGCAGTGATTCATTGTGAAAAGTTGATTACCCTATATCAACCATAGAGGTGAATAGTTGATCATTCAATGACTAAACCACGATTCAACGACTGATGCATTAACTCTTCAGAGACGATGAACCAGCAATAGTTGATGATTCACGATTGCTCATGGTGATTCAACATCAATTTACCATGACTGAGCCATTGATCAATCACCAGTACCCATCAGTAATCATTATTGGACATCAATTAATCATCATTGAACGACATTGGTCATTCACCTATACTTTTGGTGATGTTATTTAGTTATATTTGATTGAAAATTAATGCAAACTGAACCACATAGATCAGGGAACTATCTTTGACGCGGCTGGCAAGTAATTCTTGGTGCACGAGAGCAATCCCTCTGGTAGAGTTTAGCCGTGATGGGTTCTCCTTAAACGCATTTGGTTCTTGAATGTTACATGGTCAAAAAGCAAACACATATAGACAATGCGTTCGGTGAATATAAGTAATTAGTGACAATATATATCTAAATATATATCTAAATATATATATATATATGCTCACCCCCCCCCCCCAACCCCCCCCCCCC
>VSDK01016999.1:8124-26267 GCA_009767595.1 Symbiodinium kawagutii | reverse complement strand
AAGATAATCAATCTTCTAATATATTTCTTCTTCTCTATGATTCTCCCTCTTTCTCTAAATGTAAAAAAATTGAACAAACTGTCTATTATAGTTCTTCTCTTCTTCTCTATAGTTTTTTTCTCCCTACATTTTTTGTAGTTTGGCTAATTCTCTCTTATATCTATTCTCTCCTTCTCTATGATTCTCCCTCTTTTTTAGAACAACGAAGTGAATTTATATATCTAGTCCCTCCCTCTAGACCAATGTATGAAAATATTATCTTCTTCTGTTTGGCTCTCAACATAAAATTCCATCTTATATTGATGGTTTTCTTCTCTATGATGATCCCTCTTTCTACAAACATAAGAAAATGAATTCCCCAACGATTCTCCATCCAAATGTATATACGCACATATATACTTATGACAAAGATTTTGAAATTATCTACTATATTTAGTTTTTTCTTCTCTATGATTCTCCCTCGCCTTTTGTATATAGTAAATTCAACTTCATTTTATTCATGATCTTCTTCGATTTGATTCTATATCTCTCTCCCTATTTTTCTTTTATACAATAATAGAATCAATTCTCTATTATATGTATTATCTTCTTCTCTCTGATCTTGCTGCTCTCTGTGCATATAGCAGTTTAAGAGATTGTCAATATTCATTCTCTTCTTCTCTATGATATTCATTCCCTCCATATTTAACAATTAAATAAATTCCCGATCATATCTATTCTCTCCTTCTATGATTATCTCTTTATCTGGTTTTATCAATAACAAAAAATCTATTATATGCATAGTCTGCTTCTCTATGATTCTCTATCTTTGTACCTGTAGTAATTTGAGAAATTGCTTACTTATTGGATTTACAGATGAGAGAGTGGGAGGTGGAGACATGAACAGTGTAGAAACACAATATTTTTAGCATGCTTATGCATTTTTCAAATTTGGAGCTTGTTAATCAACTTGCCCATGAGCTGTGATCTTTGGTTGCTGAATTGTACCCAAGTTTTTGCTATTTCCAAAAGTGTAAGCAATTTCGAGAAAACCAAAAAAACTAAAGACACCAATTTTCCAGAGGTCTTGAGAATGGGGGTTGAGCAAAAAACTAAAGAAACCTCGAGAAATTTAAAAAAAACCTTGAGAAAACCAAAAACATAAAAAAACCAATATCTTACACTCTTTGGCAGGGGTTCTCTGTGACTTTTTGGTGGGGGTCTGAACAAGAACCAAAAAAAACCTTGAGAAAACAAAAAACCAAAAAAATCTGGGACTCTTTGACAGGGGTTCTCTATGACTCTTTGGTGGGGGCCTGGATGAAAAACCAAAAAAACCTCGAGAAAACAAAAATAAACAAAAAAAAACAATATTCCAGAAGTCTTAGGAATGGGAGGGGGGAGGAAAGAGTCTCAGAATATTGTTTTTTTTGGGTTTTTTTGTTTTTTTTGGTTTTCTCGAGGTTTTCTATCCAGACCCCCACCAAAAACCAAAAAAACCTCGAGAAAACCAAAAAACTAAAAAAAACAATATTCCAGAAGTCTTAGGAATGGGAGGAGGGGAGGAAAGAGTCTCAGAATATTGTTTTTTTTAGTTTTTTGGTTTTCTCGAGGTTTTTTTGGTTTTTGGTGGGGGTCTGGATAGAAAACCTCGAGAAAACCAAAAAAACCCAAAAAAAACAATATTCCAGAAGTCTTAGGAATGGGAGGAGGGGAGGAAAGAGTCTCAGAATATTGTTTTTTTTGGTTTTTTTGGTTTTCTCGAGGTTTTTTTGGTTTTTTATCCAGACCCCCACCGAAGAGTTTCAGAATATTGTTTTTTTTGGTTTTTTGGTTTTCTCAAGTTTTTTGAGTTTTTTTTTTCAGGGTGCTTACCCAAAGGTTTACGAAACACATTGAATTGAGAATTTTGAAATGCTTAAAACTACCTACCATACACATTGAATTGAGGTAGGGGGGGTTCTGGGGGGGGGTGACCATATATATATATATATATTTTTATTTATTTATTTAGATATAGATATGCTTCTTCATACAACTCGTAGGTAAATGTAAACACACTTGACACACATGCACAGAAATGCAAATGCATGCAGATGCCACCTGGTTTAGTAACTTGAAAGGGTGCCGGTGCCAGTCGTGTACCAGGGTCGCCATGTGTGTTGGGTCATGCCCGGAAGTTCCACGAACGAATGTGACTCCAGCCGCATTTGTTGAGTCTTCGAACTATGCAATATGCAACAGCATTTGCTTCGGAAACATTTGCTTAGCATCAAGGATATTGTTGAGTCTCTGCAATATCCCATACGTTGAGTCTTTGAAAATTCTGAAGCGTCTGAAAGATCCCATGTGTTGAATTTTGGCTGGACTTGAGATCTTAGCAATATTGGAAAATTTCTTGGGCATATTGTTGAGTCTTTGGACTATATAGAAGGGTTGATGCTTAGGACCATTGCCGGTTGCTGCTTCAGAAGGGTGATGTTGATGACTAACGCTGGGTCAATCCCTTGCCCTTAAAGTGCTTTGCCTCTACTTTTGCCGGTGAAAAACATGAGGACGGTGAGCAACTTGGTGATATTCATGGATATTTTGTACTAGGGGGACCTTAATGAGTAGCCAACGCCCTGGTTTATATGATCGTTCCGGGAAAATTGTAGAATCTCCGTATGTTTTTTCCGTTTGTCATTCCTTCTAAATGTCTTTTTGATTCTTTTTGGAGGATTGACAAAACTTGCTGCTTCAAGGACTCTCCTGAAAGTAAGCCAAAACACCTATTTAAGAGATCAGTTTACTCCAGGGACGCTAAGAATTGTCCGTCCAAGATCGTCTATTTTCATGAAGAGGAGATACCCACCAGTTTAGCGCATTCATTCCTTCTTTCATTGCCACTGTTCAAAGCATAACACGAGCATGAACCTATGTTTAGTTAGTGGCAATCATGAACCTATGCTGAAGCAACTCAAAACCTCGATCCTGAAGCTCAGTAGGTGGTTTGTACGAGAATTCTTCGTGGTGAGGAGAAACAACCACCAAGTTAGGAATGATTATCTGTGGTTCCCTAGTCTAGTGGTAGTGATTTTCCGAGGTATCAATAGCGATTTATTACTGGTTTATCGAATAATCGTAGTTCGTAAATTCTGGTAGCGATTGAGGATGCATTTTGATATTTAAATTCATCACCACATTAGTATGTCAATGTTGCGAGTGAATGGTGCCAGTTCCATATTTGACCAGAGAATGGTTATCGATCCAACACGTAATCAATCCCCTGTCAACCATCATTATGAACTATTAACCAGTATAATCCCCCATTAACCAGTATAATCCCCCCAATAACCATTATAATCCCCAATGATCCATTATAATCCCGTAGTATCAACTACTATTAACCGTTCAGCTTTCGTTCCGTGCCAGGAACGGCGCCAAGCTGGACGTGACCTTGACTGCAGCGCCTGACTTGGAGCCGCCCTCTCCAAGGCAGCGCATGGCCGCCTGCCTGGCGGACCAAAGGGAAAAGTCACCAGTTCGGATGTTTGGATTCCTCAGTTCCTTGACAGGTAGTTGGCGGTTTCACCTGTGATATCATACGATTATACATGAATATATCATATATATACACATATGTTCACAGTATACATGTTTATTTACACATGTACAACATATATCAACATACTGTATGTACAGATACCTACATATCTATGTCAGTTGATTTCCGCGGACAGAGTCCGTTGCTTCCCGGCTTCGCGTTTGGCTTCTCCAGGCAGAATGGCAAGAACCGCACCATGTCCTATGGCAATGCCCCCAAGGCCGGGAGCCACATTGATACGACTGACTTACACCGGCAAACCATTATCCGAGAGCTCACCATAGCCCATGATTTAAGAGAAAATCTTGGGTTTGTGGATTGATCTCCCGTTCACACTGCGGATTTGAAGCTAAATTCCAGTGGAGTCAGTTCACAATGTTTCTTTTTGGAATGTGCTCAGGTGTGTTTGAGCTCAGGATAGAACCCTGCATGGTGGAGTAATGCAACATTGATGGGTGTATCCTGAACCAATAAAAGAGCCGGTTGAGTACTCCTGTACCACCTTTCAGACGTCCTTTTCAATTGTAGCTGGAAAGACGATTGTAATGGATTGCAACATCTGAACATACTTGATTAGGTGGTCCATGTTTTTAAAGACTCTTATCACGACCCATGCCAACATGAGCCGCTGAAATGAGCTAGGCTCAAAGCGAAATGTTTTTTCTAGAGGATGGTCATCATTGCATTTTTGCTAGGATGCATGGACGAAGGAATCCAGTTGGCAGGGAAATGGCCCTACACAGTTCCAACAGAATGTGCAGCGTGACCCAGACGCTACGGTACTAGCTGCTGATGGGAGGCCCTCATATGCACTAGTAGCAGTATATAAGTATGAATTATAACCACTAGTTCATTACTGATTGATTTTACCACTATTGCAGCACTAATAATTTTACAGGTACCAACCCTCTGATTTGGATGGTAAATCACCAGGCATTTCTGGTGGCTGCTTGACAGCTGGATCATGGAAAGTTCGCACTCATGGGCTTCATTCAGCCATCATCAACCATGATTCACCAAGATTCATCATCATTTTAGCCTTGTGAACCATCAGTGACCCTTCATTAACCATCGACAACCAATCATTTAATCATATTTTTAGCAGTGTCAACTGCCCGTCATTGAACCATGTGTTTGCATGGTGAACCATTGTTTCATCAGTTATTTCATCATCATTTTCTTAGTGTATACCACAATTTTATCCTGGTGATATTGATATTCCAACTATTGACTAGCTTGAAGGGCTTGTTATATAGCCATTATATTCATCATTAGCCTTCGAATGGTGTTTTTGATCAGGTTTTAACCCCTTATTAACCATTATTAGTCATTGTTAACCAGCTTATTAACCATCATCTTTTGCTTCTGAGTCGCCGTGTTTTCGCGTGCGTTTCATGGCGTTTCACCGCCGAAGTTCCAGGAGCAACTGGCCGGTGAATTGGCGTCCTTGGTCTGTCGGGGCCCTTGGCTGGGGGTCAGGGGCGCCTCCGGTAGCTGTCAGCCTTTGTGAATTAACAATCATTGGCTGGCAGTACATACTACTGACTGTGTGTATAGCCGGGTTCCTCTAATTTAACGTCATTAACCGCTGTTATCCATCATTAAGCCTCATTGACCCGCTATTAAGCCCATCCTCACAGCCTGTTTGGCATCACCTTTCCCATCATTTTTCCTGCTCGCGAGGTGCCATGCCTTCGACGGCTCAGTGGGAAAACCCAGGGCGTTGGCTGCAACGCAAGGGCTTCGCAACGGATCACCAGAGGGGCTTGAGTAAGGAACCAGTGAAGCAACCAGGAAGCAAATGTCACTAGGGGATATTATCAAGCAATGATTTTCTGAATGAAATATGAACACATATTGTAAAACCATTAGATAGCAGAAAATTATAGAACATGAATGAAAATTATTCGCCACGATTGTCCATTATGAATCGTCATGAGTCACTATCAACCATTGTGAAACCGCTATCGTGCATCCCCTTGGGGCCATGGTCTGAAAGGGGGGAATACGGGGTGATGGACAAAATGTATCAGAAAGGCTGGAAGGTAGAGAACAGAACTGATAGGGGAAATACCAATTCGGAAGAGACCCTCTGGTAGATCAACCATTAATCCAGGATTTCCCAGGGTTTCCGTCTAGGATGATTTCAAATTTCCACGTTAGTCTACCAGAGGGTACTGCACAGTATTGCCTGGAAGACTTCCTGAAAAGTGTCGCAGGCGATTTGAGACCATGTGTACCAGAAGATGTAAGATACAATGAGTTGATGCCTTCCAATAAAGGCAGTACGGATGTCCATATGAAAGGCACAATGAACATTTTTTCTCCATTCTCAAGCAGGATCAGCATCATGGGTGGGGCGTGGGAATCATCACCTAATGCCTCACAGTGGTGAGGTATTGCCACTATCGGAGACTTTAGATCAGCAAGCAATGAGCTGTCGAAATTCGCGAGAAGAGTTTCTATACCACCTTTGGGTATGCCAACATCCCCATGGGTTTGCACAAACGAGAAGGGTCGAACTAGCCAGATTGGGTGAAACGACTTAGCAACAAGGGGTAGTGAGCATCACTTTCACACAACTCCACGGAACACAAATGAAAGCTTAGCAATTTTGACTGATTCCTGCAGACATGAGTTCGCGCGCATATTCAGGCATGAATGTATACATCCTATTGCTTTGCATGCATCATAACAAACTGTATCATGATGTACATGGATTTTTCGGTTGGTTTTCATACCCAGCTGCATCATAATCCTGTAAACAACATCTGCATGCATATCCAATTTGCACGCTGGTTGCACGTGACAGTTCCTGAGCATTCCGAACATGTTGTGATTCAGGTGACTTCCCACATTCGGATCTCACCAAATGTAGCGTTCGCCAAGCTGTAAAATGACCAGTTCGATCCAATTCTCATTCAACAATGGTCACTCTTGGCAGAGCACGAGCTGGGTCAGGGACCAGTTCTTGGATAGAGCTCTATGCAGCTGTGATTTGAAGTGGTTTCCTTCCAAGCTGCCGCCACGCCCGTGTTCACAGCTTGTCCTCCAAGTTGGATATCCCACGCCGATGATTGCTTACCCACCACGATTACAAGGGTTTCCCTAGGTGAAACGATGTGAAAGGGCGTGTGCATGTCTGAAACTTTTCCGTTTTTATTTCGATGAAACGAAGGAACATTATAGCTGTACAAATGGCGACATATATAGTCATCGTTATGGGAATACCGATTTCACCATCAGCATACAAGACCTCATGAGCAACGTGGCTTTGTCAAACCTCCAAATATTTTTGAACCATCATTGGAGGTGAACCATCATCAACTAACCATCATTAACTAACCATTTTTAATTAACCATCTTATCATCTTTAACTAACCATCATTAACCATCATTAATCATCATTAACCATCACTAACCATGACACATCGCATCATTTTCACAACGCATCATGACCACCATGACTGGTGAGCCGCAGCTGGCACCACAGCTCACGCTGTGCCACCAGGCCGAGTCAGAGACATGCCACCATCGTTTACTGCGAAGTGAGGATCTCAGGGACCTGAACCCCCCGGGACGGGACACGTGGCGCCGGCCGTAGCTGTTACGGGGACCAGCCGGCGCAGCTGGACATGTGGATGAATTTTCCATGGGAAATGCTACGGTTGACGGTGATGAATGGTACTGTAGGGAGTATCCAAGCGTAGGCTAGTTGATGACTGCTGGCTACCAGGGTTTTTGTCAAGAGATGAGTTTAGTGTATACTGGTTCTGCTTTATGTACTACAACTATGATCAAGGTGTACAGTACAAGATACTTTTAGGCCATGATTGGGTCAAGCATCCTGGCTACTGCCAAGAAGTAAGCCATATTTGGCTGGTCAGAATTGTTGCTCGCCATGTTTGTGGAGAGTTTCTCGCAACCTAAGCGACGGACCACCACAGAATCAATATCCTTATCCGCAGCCTCACAGCCATCGTCATTGTCATCGTCCGTTTCCTCTCATGCGTATTTTTTTTCATCATCAGTGTAATCACAATCAATAGTGTTCTCATTCTTATTCTCAACTCATGTTCCTTCTTATGTTTATTCAAGTTTATTCTCACTTTCTTCTCATTCTCAATTCATGTTCTCATTTCTTCGCCAGCACCATCACGGTCTGCTTCACGGTCACCATCATTCAGATCGTCCGAACATTTTTTGCATGGCTGTAGTTGCGCTAAGGATGGCAACGGTGGCTATGCTACCTGACGGCGTGCAAGATGCAGCGGGTGATCCGCAGACCAAAGGTTCAGAGATGTTTAGATAAGGAAAAGGTCGCAACAGCATCTGTGGTACATATAAGTAAGAGACTATATATATATATACATATATATACACACGTATATTTATTCATTGATCTATTGTTTTGTGCAATTCACAGATGAAACTATCTACGTATATACATTTACATATGATAAAAGAGATATTTACATATATCATTATCATTACAATTCCTATTGTGGTTACTATCATTAATTTATTACTATAATTATGTTATCATCATTATTTTATTAATATTATTGTTGTTTTTGTTATTACTAGTATTATCATTATTATCATTATTATCATTGTTATATTTGTTATTGTTTGGAGATATTTGCATGTACAGTATACATATATGTTCATACATACACATAGAAATATTCATACATACTTGTGTATACATATTTGTTCGCATATATGCATTTAAAAATACATATATACCGTATTTCTCTACATATACACAATTGGTGCAAATTGCAGGTGTATACTTCTATCTCATTTGTGACTATTCTTTTTACAAGAAGACTTTCAAGGGAACCACTGATTGCAAACGTTTGAAGGTCCCTCTAGTTTTGAAGGTAGGAAAAAATGCTGATATCCTGCAAATCCAACATCATGTACCATAATCGATCATCGATTGAGCATCAATCATTCACCAATCAACTAGCATCAACCCACAAGATATTTCAAAGGTGAGGGACCTGTTTGCATGTTGCGGGACCCCAAACCCTACAATCACCAACATTTGCACTGACAGAGTCTACTCTAGATGGCAAGGTATATATAAGTTTCCTGTTTGCTACCCTTTTCCGTTCTTGGGGAACTATTCCAGCCTGGAGTGCAGCACAATCATTCAGGGATGATTTGGGTTTGCCACTAACAACCTGACCAAAGGAAAGTATTCAAGATTTGGGGTCAGAATTGCTCCTGATCCATGTTTCAAGATTTTTCAACACATAGCTCCTTATTCAATTTGAATTTGTTTGATGGCAGAATATAGTCCATATGCATGTTTGCTCTAAAAAAGATGGAGCGTAGTGTAGTAGTCCATGTAAATGTACGTTGGGAAGAAGCAGCGGCAGATTAACCTCCTTCAAGCTGGGTGTGCAGCACCTTGTCATACCTTAAAGGTGTGTTGATGAGCCCATTTCCGGGGAAACAACAACCTGTGAAAGTAAGGAGAATCATCACCAAAGAGCAGAATCAATCTAAAGCAGGCAAACAATCTTGATTTGAAGCTGGCGTAGTGCTTACTTCATCTTACATCTCATTACCGTATGTTGTAATCGGCGGTTGGTGTCGCTTATGTATATATATATATATATTGCTGTAAGCTTTCTGAACTTTCTTCCAATTTTGCATGCCTCGTTTGCCGACTGCCCTGCAAAGCAGAGCCAGTGAAGCCTGAATTCATGTTTCCGGCCAGAGGAAGTTTCAGCAATGGTTTTGCCTTGATGCTTCAATGGATGCTGAGCAGAATATCCAGGAAGGATGGGTCCAAGCGATACCTCCGAAGCTCCGCAAGCAGCTGAAGAAACGATTTCCTGACTAAAGAAGATGACTGGATGATTTCTATCATTTCAAAGCTTATGATGAACCAGTTGATGATGAACCCGTTTGATTCATGTTTCTGCGGTCGAAATCCCCGACCATTCGCGGGGT
Source organism: Symbiodinium kawagutii (assembly GCA_009767595.1). Taxonomy (NCBI): domain Eukaryota; class Dinophyceae; order Suessiales; family Symbiodiniaceae; genus Symbiodinium; species Symbiodinium kawagutii. The sequence goes on along the minus strand of VSDK01016999.1, from coordinate 16,732 downwards.
TGGAAGTCACACCATCCATGGAGCTTTTGGATGTTCCGCCAAACAACCTTGGCGCGTGTATTTCTTTGGGTTGCACCACCTCTGTTATTTGACCTGTTGGTCGATGTATGAAGCCGAATGATGTTAAAACACTCTGGTTGGTGCAATGCCTAATAGTCGTTAATGACGGGGAATCACCAGTCATGACTGCCGCACAACCAGCCCACAGCATCCCATAACTAGTTCATTATTACTAGTACTGATCCCACGTAACTAGTTCATTCTTACTGATTTACCCACGTTTCAAGCAGAGAGACTAACACCTGGGCTAGCACTGGTTGAGCATTCTGAACCACTTCTCAATGAATCCGTTCCTGGTGTGTTCCTGTCACCAACGAAGGGCGCCATCCGTGAACGGCGCGGTCGTGGTGCTTCCACGCTGAAACCTCCGCAGGTTGATCGAATTCATGGAAGCTGCTCTGGGAGTCGCTGGTCAACAGTTGGAACTGGCAATGATGATGGTGATTCGTGAGTAATCAACAATGAATGATTGCCAGTTCCATGGTTACTAATAATTACTGGATCAACCATCATTATGATGGTCAATCAAGTAATGATTTATCTGGTAATGATGGTCATGAATGATGATGGTTGATCCAGGAGAATGAATAGGATTAATCCCAGATAAAGATAGATAAATCAATGAGTCTTATGTTGCTGGATAAAAACTGATGGTGATGAATGATGAAGGTTAATTCAGGACAGTGGTTGAGGATAATGGTAAAGGGAAATGAACATTGTTATTCATGGGCAACAATGCACTCTTGATGATTGAGGCGAGGAATTACCTGACAACTGAAACAATCAGCAATGAATGATGGTTAATGATGGGTACTGATGGGTAGGGAGAGCATTTGGATATGTATCTCCACTGCTGCTGACTGGTGATGTTCACTCTGCTTAAATTAGCTGTATATGGGATGGTTCACCGTTGAATCCGACCTTACGAGGTTATACTTGCAAAGTTTTATCCCATTTATACACCCAACTGCACAGCCAACTAGGCGATAACGGTGCAAAAACAAGGATAGGTTCATGCATACAGGTTCCACAAAGGTTACTATTGGTTGTACAATCATGGCTCAAAATTGATGATGGCTATTAGTCTGCATCGGTTCAACAACGATGGACACTAATCAACGAGAGATGTCAATGATTAAAGAGAGAACCCTGGCTTTGTTTGAAGGGTCGGTCTGCCATCGTGGAGCTAGTCCGGAATCTGATTTGAAGCTGAGCCCAAACTCCTGTGAACTACATCCCTAACCTTATTACTGGTGGCTAGATCCCTCTGACAGAAGCTTGGTTGTACCAAAGTCTCATGACCAGCTCGCTTCCATAAGGAAATGATGTTAGCTGTTGATGTTTCGCTGTAGCATGCTTACATCTTCGGTGGCCAAACCTTGATGAGAAGTAGTCGTAAAGGGCTCATGTTTCTATCACAAATCCTATCTCTAGGCACAAGTGTATATCTCCAAGGCAAGATGGATACATCGTTCCCAATCACAGTGTGAGAGACATCATAAGACAAAGTACTCAACTATCATAGTAGTTTTTCAAGTCTCTAGGACCTAGAATACATTTACTTATGTGTTCAACATTCCTGTGGAATGAGTATCGTTTGTTCTATCTAGTAAATGATCTGCTTGGCAGTGCATGACAACCTTCAATGGCTATTTGTATCCATAGCCATAGTGGTGTATATATATATATTTAATATTTCTAAACAATAAACACTTTTCAAGTGAAGTCACTAGTTGAACCATACATCAATACACAATACATTTTTTCACATCATACATACTTCTACTTAGTATAGAACACCTGAATGTGTGTCATCGACTTTCAGAAGCTTCAAGCACGAAAGTGGGATATATTTGTGGGGACACCTAGCCTCAAATCGCAGAATTTTTTTGGTGTCGTGGCCTGAATCTGTTGCCTGTTCTCCCGGCGGCTGTTTGCGAAAAACAGCTGTTGCAGATCCAGCCGTGTCTTTGCGAGGCTTGAGGATCAAGCGTAGCCAGGAGGATACTGGTTGCTGAGGGCCTTGTTGAGGCCAGATGTTGCCAGTTGCGGAATCAAACAATCTGAGATTTGTCAGCTCCTGCAATCCAGAGGGAGTGTTAGAGGGGGGTTTGACATGGGACAGCACCTCCCGCTGTGGAGACGTGGATGATGTGGGCAAAATCCAGTATTGTACCTGCAGCGAACATGCCAGAAAGAAGCATATTAGGTCCTAGGTACCTTTGTTGGAACCTTCCACTATCCAACTACAATTGTTACGTTGGTTGGTCTTGAACCATCCGGATATCCATTTTGCATCATTTTGCTGGATTCCAACAGATGGTTGTGGCGAAAAGTACTAGTGTGATCTAGTTTGAGCCCGTGTTCACCAGTGATTTTAAGTGTTTGAGCCGTTCGTTTTCCAGGGTCAAGGCGGTCAAGGTAAACAATGTTGCAGTAGGTCAGCGTCTACCTGCTCGTTGTGTGTGTCACTCTTCACTGACTTCAGTTGCTCCTCTTGATCAAGCAAGCCTTGCCGTGAACCATGGCCTAGCCACGGTGCTGCTGACATCCATCCATGAATGCAACTGTGGCAGAATTGTAGGAATTCCGTATCACAATTGTGGGCTCTCACCTAAACATGGTAGGAAATGTATCATGGCAACCAATTTCAGCTTCACCAGACTTGATTCTGAAATTCTTAATGGCCTTGCCTGGCACTAAGAGGTTAGCAACTCAAAGGTTTGATAACCATTGGATAGTTGCCTTGACTAACTAACCTTGGGATGTTAGACCAGCCTTTAATAACGGATTAATGGCCTTGGGAAAGAATTATAGGATTGCACTGCTTCACTCCGTCAGCGAAATATGGATTCCCATTTGCCATTGGTTGGTCAATATCTATTCTTAATTACAGTACTGTTGGCAATTCACCATCGTGAATGACCAACTAGAGCGGATTTGATCATCAACCATGATCCATTTTTGGGTAATTGCCAGTAATAATCAGCAATCGAATCCATTCTGTTCCATTGCGATGCATGATTGGTGCTTATATGGCTGTGGGTCAGTTCACCCTGTACCCTTGGTTCCCCCATCATTAACCATTGTTTTCCCTTATTATTGTTGGCAAATGTTCCATTAGTTGGTTGATTAACTGCTTGACCCATAGCCATATATAGCTGGTATATTTCCTATTATTGTTGCTTATCATCCCTTATTAGTAGCCATTAACCAGCTACTATGAACCATTGGTTGATTGGTTAGTATTGACCCATAGCCAGATCCATTGATCGACGTCATCCCATAGATTTGATCTGCACGATTCCGCCGCCGTTGCACTTCGTGATCTGCTGAGCTTTTGGGGACTGCACGTGTGGTTCAAAGCAACTTGGAGATACAGCGCTTTTTTTTCATCATGTAGCTGGTATCTCCCATATTGCTGGTTTATTGATGATGAAATACTATAATAGCTGGTTTATTAATAATAGGGAACCCCTAAAAATGGTTGGTTAATTACTATAAATGATTAGTCTATATAGCTGGTTTATTAATAGCTGGTTTTTCATCATATAGCTGGTTCATGATATACTGTACTTGGTGGTTTCTCAAAATGGGGGACACCAAAAATGGCTGGTCTATTAATGAACAATGATTCATATGGGATGACTTGGGAGTACCTTCCAGGCTTGGGAAACCACCCATTGGTTACCATACTTTATCTCCCAAACAACTGGGAGATGCAGCTTGAGTTAATCATCGATCAAGTGATTGATGTTCCCACCAGTTGATGGACATGGTCAGGTTTCTTTGGTTTCCACCATGAATTAACCACCAGGTCATGACATTGTGTTGGGGTCTCGGAGCCATGAAAACCTTCCCTGGCATTTGATGCGAAAAAGGTAGCCCTGAGGCTGGGGAAAGCCTTTTTGGCTTTTTTTTTCCCTACCATTTTTGTCAGCCACTGCAGTCTAACGGACAAATGGCCACACACCCTTGTGCATTTGTATACGTTTTTGTGTATATATCATATGATATGCAGAGTTTACCACTCATGGATTTTCAACATGTGGGAACCTGACTGTGGCTTTTGGTCGCAGGTATTGAACTATCTTGAAACTGAACGCTAACCATGGCCCAGCTATTTACAGGGAGTATCACTACAAGGTGGGCCCCCCTAGTTACGCAACGGTTCATAAGGCCACTTAACTATACTGATATATCTACCACAACTGGGAGTTACCCTAGTTATAGCCAAACTTATAGCTGGTTAGGGGCCCACCTTGTAGGTTGTTGCTAAACATGTGCCATGGCCAGCTTTCTATGCCACAACCATAGCTGTTTTTCACACGATGGTGGTCAGGTCATTGCCCTTCAGCACCTGGCGCACTGCATCGCTGTGGGTCAAGCAGTTAACCAAGATATAAATGGTGGTTAACCAACCAATATATAACAGCTAGTTAATGGTTAATAATACGGGATAACAACCAACAATACTAGATGATATACCAGCTGTATGGCCATGGGTGACCCAACTCATGGGGCATAAGTTCACCAACAATTTCATGGGGAAAAGAATGGTGAATGATAGGGGAAGCAGGGGTACAGGGTGAACTGACCCACTGCCAAATGTTTGAATTCCACATGATTAACTCAGACCCGAATGTGATTCCACGATCTTGAGAGCGCAGCTGACGGTCTTAGATCCCATAGATGTCATCTCAATGACCCTCGACCATGACTTGATGCAATGATGATACCTGGCGCCATCTAGGGAGTTTTGTTCAACGGATCCTTGCCGGGTCGGGGTACCTGGATACCCCACTGCATCTACGGACTATCTGATGAGACACCTTCAGTTTTGGTGAAGCATAGATTTCCATGTGGCAGTGTAGTGGTGGTTCTGGGCAAACGTTGGTTACTCCAAACGTACGTCTTATGAGTGCTTTGCTTGCATAGAACTGTGTAGCCTGAAGCGGTCTACTGCTTGGGAGGGTTTTCAACAAGGGCTCTATGCAAATCATCCTCGAAGAGGGATCGTATTGATAGGCCGTTGAACTGTGCTGACCCCATCAGACTCAGTGGCTTTCGGACCTGACAATGCTCAAAGAAAAGGAGACTACAGCTGTTGCGGTTTCAGCCGGACCTTGAAAATGAATTATGGCGACTTGCATGTGGAAAGGAACTGGGCAGCTACGAGTATCAACATTCCCCCTCCAGCAAGGAGCCCTGAAATTTGGAAAATCATTGGACATCTATATGAATAAACTATCCGAATACTTCACGCGGAAACATCAGCTATCTATGGGTATAGGGTGGGGTGGTTTTGATGGATCCGGCATTTTCGTCTACAAAGCAAGTAGTGGGTACAGAATGCCATGCAGGAACCCATCCAGCATCATCCTGCTCAGTGCTTGTAATCTTAATCTTTCCGGTGATTTCTCGGGGTCATCAGAAGCGAAACTTTCGGATCTTCTGGTTTTGGATTTTTGTACAGCATCCAGGGCTCATAGTGACACGAGTACTGATGGCTTTTCCGAGCTAGGCTATGCTTTTAGTCCTGCAACTCACTCGTTTGGGTCAACGCTGTTGGAGACCCAGTTGGACCCACAACTGCTCTGCTGCAGGGGCCCAAGGATTGTAGGTCAGCTGCACACAAGCAATTGCCCATTGGCTTGGTGGGGGTGTGACCTCACGAAAAGGTTGGCTGAACCTGTTTGACTTGCAATGACTTGCATTTGGGGTCCCCAAATCTTGATGGACTTTGACCTTGATGAGGAAGACGGATCATTTATGATCATTTGATGCCTGGATTCAGAGAATGGAACTCAGTGTTTCTTAGTGATTGGGGTATCCCAAGTCCATTGATGCTACGTGTTCACCTGATACCCCTGAAAGCATCCAGTGAAGCTCCTGCCTTGGCGAATCATTCGACATGGTGCACTTCGACTTGGGTGTTGGAGATGTGGCCACCTGGCTCACCTCCGTGGGAGCGGTGATTTGGAGTGAGGTCATCAACCCATTCAAGCCGTGTGGCTTTGAAGAGAATCAAAATGAGTTATATGATTTATATATACGATTATATACGTATATATATATATATATATTTATTTATTTATTTATGACATGTATGGCTTTGTTCGCAAATGGTAGCCCGCAAGATGGCCATTTCTAGGAGGGAAAGGATGAATCATAGGGATTTATACGGGTACATCATTTTTACACCTTTTATGGACACACCCATATAACTTTATCATATATATTATATAATTAGTTATATCATGATATGACGATCAGTGGATGCTCCAATGTCATCAGGATGATCAACTTATTCACAATTGCTAATGATGTTCAATGATGCATAATGCATGCCCAAGGCTGGTGGGCCAATATGCTTTAGCATGCCAGAGATAACATGTGATACTTTATATGGCTCACGTGAGCTTGTCTTCTTCTTGGCTGCATTGAAACTGCCGAATCATACCTCGCTTTGAGTACCAGAATGTGTTGTGGGAGTTCTTTTGAGCCAACTAGATGAGACTCCTGGGTCGGACATGAATCTTGTTGCCTCCCATTCTGGTATGAATGGATGCACTTCAAAACAAAAGTGGACAGAAACAACAACCAAGCACATGCGCATTTCCAACCGACAACCAGGCGTTTTGTGACCGAGGTTGAGAATCTTTTGTCACAACCCGATGAAGCCATTGGCACATAAAGCCACAGGTGGGTAGTCAAATTTGCTTGGAAAGCATTCAAATTTAGCTAAAATGAAGGGAGACGAACCATAGAATCTCATAGATGGTCCCCCCCCAAAAAAAAACTCATGGCATGGTGTCTGATTTCATTCAGCTGCTTGGGGACCTGTTAAGGGGACGAGTTGCGCAGCAAGCTGTTCGTAGTTGCTGCGATGGCGCCCAGGTGGTCATGGTGGTCCTGTTTGGTCTGACTGTGGCAAAGGGTCACGTGGCGGTCACAGGGCTTTGGCGCCTCGGGGTTGTAGCAAGGGGCCGCCTGGGCGGCTAGTGCTGGTTGCCTAGGAAAGGTTACCAATGGTCACTACTGGTCACAGCTGGCCATGGCTTGAAGCCATACAATGGGGGAAGCATTAGCTATATCCCGTCACTTTTGGTGTGTGCCCTTCCAGGTGACTATGAATCCTGATATTAGACTGGAGGGAACCAAGCACTCGGGTCACGATTGGACGGGAGTGTGTATATATGCGTTTATGTATGTTTTCACATTGCCCTCGTGGATTCACTTGTTCGTGGACAGGGATCAGTGGACATGACCTTCATGTTAGGCCTTCAGAGCAAACCAGCAAATTCACTGCTCCAAGCGCGACGTCGCGTTTCTTTAGGGGTCTCCCGTATTGGAGTCGCATGGCATTCCATGTCACGAAAGCGACCTCTGGCGACCTGCTGGAAATTCACAAGGCTGCTGGATGCAGCGCCACAAAAACTCAGGTCTTTGGGTAAGCTGGCAAGCCAATCGAGCAGACAAAGATGGACATGTGGAGCTTCTTGGACGCCAAGATGGGTCAAGGGTAGATCCGGGTAGGTGCTGTGGGGGCCCCGCACCAATCATGGCCCAACCTGAAATGGCATGGTTTGGCATGATATGACATGGTATGACCGATTGTGACCAGACCAACATTTGGCTGATGCTTGCTATCTTTGGTGAGCGTAGTTGATTTAACGAATGGTTCTTTCGATGCATATGGATGAGGGCAGTAAGGTCAGTTAGACACCAGCTAGTCCTGATTCAAACCAGGAAAGCACTACAAGTGCATTCACAGCTTACACGCATGGATGAACATGTAATAAAGTGATACATGCATTTATATGAGTATTCGACAAAATTATCAGATGAATAGTGAAATAGATCAATAAGGAACCTGCCTTGAACTTTGGTGAGGTCCACAAATCCTTCACAACCGATAGTCAATTGCTCATGTCAATTGCGTGAATTGACAATTTTGTCCGCGACTCATATGAATAGCACCAATGGTTCATACATATTTGCACCTGGCAGCTTTCGGAAGTCCTTCATGTCCTTCCATGCTGTGGCAATATCTCGCGCCGCAGTGTTTCGGTGGCGTCACGGTGAGGACCGTTTCCCTGCACTGTAGCTGGGGACCAACCCACGTTGGTGGTTTGCAATGAACCTTTGGGGCATTTCTCATGGAGTGGAAAGATTGGATCAGTCGTAGCCTGTGTATTTCTAGATCCAAATTGGGACACAAATTTAGACTAAAGAAAACAGCTCGCAGATGGCAAGGGCTCCAACCGTCCCACTTCAGGCAGGGTTCCCTTCAACCAACACTCGTACTTTCCAGACTGTCACTCCAAATTTCGTTTTTCATCATGAATGCTCTTTGACATGAATATGAGGTTGTTCACGGAGTGACACAAAGAACAGAGGCGATCATTTATCTTATTCCGAAATTCATCAATGGAATGATTCGTCCATGCTATCGTAGGTTCCAATGGATAGTAATCATTTACTGTTTGATCATTTTTGTCCTCGGACATACTGACTTGTGAATCATTACTCGGCATTCTTCACA
>VSDK01016989.1:322702-384232 GCA_009767595.1 Symbiodinium kawagutii | reverse complement strand
ATTTGGGAATATCAAACATGAAAGTTTGGAACAACCAACCCTATTAAATATAGCAACCCTATGTCCTAACACTTTGAAATTCCACAAAGAGAATTTCAAAGTATCAAGATACAAAAGTTCAAAACATTAAAGCCATCGCCATAGGAAGTTGACCCTTCCAAATTCCACATCGGGAATGTCAAATTGTCAACATCTAGCGCCAGTGAACCGTACCATGCCCAGGAAACTTGCTTCAACATAGGCTGCCAAGAAGCTGCTGCTGAAGCACGCGCTTCCTCAAAGCAAGGAGCATCAAGGTCTTCTCTTCACGCGTCTCTTCTGCAGGAGCACCCTCGGGGGCAGCACTTGGCGCAGCAGCAGCGCAGCTCACACCCTTGTCCTCAGCAGCCGGCGCAGGAGCAGCAGGCGTCGCTGCAGCGGGCTTCGGCTGCGCAGGCGTTTGCGCTAAAGCCTTTGCAACTTCTTTTGCCGGCTTCCAAGCATCAACGTCCACTCCGTAAGCCTTGAGCATCTTGAGCAACGTAGGGTCCTGCAGCTTCTTCATCAAATATTTGGCGCCCAGAAAAACACGGCAACACCATCCAAAACCAAACATGTTCAAAATGCAGCCAGGGTGCTCGAGGAGGAGCAGGCTTGTAGAGCAAGTTCTTTACCACGCCAAACAGGTACCTGATTGACCACGCTTGGTCAATCAAGCTCTTCTTGGAGGGATGCCAGCCCACAGACAACAGGCCACTCTTGACTTCAGTCACTAAGCCGTTCAGCTCTGGCACCTTGTCCACATGCCCTGCCATCTTGGCAAACACAGGTGAGAGAACATCCTCGTTGTACTTGGCGTTGTCCGTGCTACGCCCCACAATGCCTTCAGGCATGCACTCTTTCTCTCCAGGCGCAGGCTTCTCAACCAACAGCGCGCCAACATCCTTCATTCGTGTCCGCAGCTTCTTGGACAAGTCCCACTGATCACCCAAGCCAGCGAGGCCATAGAAGACCTTGCTAGTCGAAGGGGAACTTTCCGCCATGTTCCAAGCTGCGCGAGCCGCCCGCGCAACCCAAGCCCCAAGAGACACAAAACAGCTACAGCAAAAAGATCACTGCAACCAACTTTGACTGAAAGAGGATGTCTTCAACCTAGAGGTTGCCAACAGTGCCGCTGACAAACCAAACCACCACGGCTAACACGGCCCAAGCATCCCGTTGAGGCCTGCAGCAAGCCGGATATGCAGCGCAGCAGCTTGCCACCCGCATGCTTGAGAACCAGAAACGGCGACAAACTTGATGCAATTTGATCTGAACCCTGGAAACTAGGATTCTTACTCCAGAGTAAAAATTCTTACTCCAGTACCAGGAAAGGTACCTTTTTTTCAAAAAGTAACAAATATATATATATATATATCAAAGTAACAAATATTCATACGATTGTACTGGTGATATGGAATTAAACAAAAGCTAATCATAATTGAGTATCACTCAAGTAAACAAACAGTTGAGGTATTTGTAAACCAACTCAAACAACCAAGCAAAACCATACATGAATCAAGTGCTACCTGTGCAAATGGGATAATCTCGGAATGTCACAGAACAGCAAGTGCGACCTGTCGCATGTGTCCTCAATTGATAGCGATAATATTCACCAATGATATGGGTGGCTCTGAAAATGTGTGTATCCCCCCAAGGTTGACAACATCACATCAGAAAACGATCATCTTGTTGTGTGTTGTAACGTGTCGCTTGAAACAAATACCAGGTCATCACCTGATATTGATTTGGCAACGATTGATCGCTGAGAGCGTCCGAGCTACATACCATGGGAATCAATCATCCACTCGCAACAACCAGCCATGATTCGTTTTGTTGTACCAGCTTGATGCGATGGACCAGTCCGGATTAGATAGGAACCGGCCCACTTCCCCAACAATGCCAAGCTCTTGCACGCAAATCATCAACTGGATTTTACAAACGGCTGCTATCTCGAGCTGCTCTCCAGGATAGTGGCATCTTGTTGAAAGGTATCTTCAAAGCCATGGAATCTCCGGGATGCAACAGAATTCCGAAGGGTTCGATTCCGTAACGAAACAATAGGCAAGTTCTGTGAAACAGTGTCTGCAAAATGGAGGAATTGAGCAAGTTTGGCTTGCTGACTATCACTGGCAACCCCCTGAATCAGTTGATGCATTTCTGATACAAACCATCGTAATTGCTTATCTTATTTCTTTATGCAAATTTAGCACGGCAGCGATGATAACTCGTCATTTCTGCTCAGTCAATCATCTGCAACTGATTCCATCGAGAGGTGTAACCAAGAGACTGGAAAGGGATGTGGAACTGCTCGCAAACCGATGGAACTTCCTGTGCGGCAAATGTTGGCCGATTTTTCTTACTAGCTATGTCCTACGTTGGCTTCTTCTACCTTTGTCGTTGGATCCCATGATGAAATGCTGCTGATGTCCCATATGTCGCGTTCCTGAATGAGTAGTGACCTGATCAGAAGATCTATGTAGCCCTATCCCGGCCTATCCCTGATCTGCACTGATGAAGAACAAGCTGATGTTCAATTCCTCCCTACGTACCCGCCTAGCCTCCTCACTTTCTTACTTCTTGTATTTCCTTTTTGGAGGTTCTTGATCTCTGCGAAGCCTTCTCTCTTCCTTCTTTCCAAGCCACCTCTCTTCCTTCCTTACTCCACTTCTTTCAGCCTCTTGATCTTTGATATCTTTTGTTTCTGTGTTTCTTCCCTACTTCCTGATTGTGCTTTCCTTCTTTGATTTTTTTTCATTACATTTGTCGATCGAATCATAATGTTTTGATTCTGATGTTAACTTGGATCCATATTGTCTTTCTAATCAACTTACTCTGTGTCGATCCCATTCAAATCTGGATTCCCACCATGACCCGACTCATTCCGACTCTGCTTACTTACACTAATGTGCAAACTGCTTAATGTGCTAAGATGTTAAGGACTGTTCATCTTCAACTATTGTTGGCTTTGATGACCTACTCCTTGATTGGCGCGTTGATAGATCCTCCCCATCAAGGAACACAACATGTATACTGTATATAATCATACTATTTGGATGGCAAGGCATTGTTGTGCATATGATTGTATATGTATATGAATATCTATGTTTATTTGGGCAGTATTTACATACAATATATGAGAATCATATATATATACATATTATAGAAGATGTACTGTGTATTTGGAAATATTTGGAAGTCCAAACATATAACAAGTTTTCATCCGCAGCATCACACGCTTCCGCCCCATCTTCAACCAGCTCATGTGCCGAGTGGCTCGCACAGCTCGAATCAAATCGTTGGAGATATACCTGGCAGTCTTGAACCCATTGAAAAAGCGACAAAAAGTACTGTATCGCTGTCTGCATCCATTATGTGTGCGTACGAGGATATCATGAGTCCTCCACTTTGAATTTGAGGGTGCGGCATCTGCGTGCCAACAAACTCACAAACCCTTTCACTCATTTGAAAGAAACCCTCATGGTTGCTGTCCAACCTGACAACTGCGCATGGACACTGGAGACAATGTGGGCTGGCTCTACAAACTGCTGCTAACAGCAGTTAACAGCATATAGAAAATACGAGTCTCCACTAGCAGTATCAAGTGAGAGAGATGATATCCAGTCGCTTCTGATAGGCCATCCCCTGCCATGCCCTGCCTGGGGTGCGATGTCAGGAACCGAATCCGTTTCAGCTCCAAATCCTCCAGAGAGCGCAAGAGATCCGCAAAGGTCCTGGGGCAAAGTGAAATCGAGCCACCCTTTCACTATAGAAAGCGCACATAAAACATCCGGGTGGGATTGTTTTCCAGATACTAACGATCTGCAGTTGTGATGTTTTTCCTTGGACAAGGCACATTTGTTCTCAACATTCCACGTTTTAACCATCAAGCTTAGGGTTGAAAAATGTTGAAAGTGCTTGCCGGACTACTTGTCATTGTGCTCTTTAACTCGAATCAACTCAAAATGCACATCATAGTAGATCACTTGTAGCTTCAAGATCTTTGAGACCTTGAACATCTCTTGGATGATCAGGGAGGCTTTTCTTTATCTGGTATAGCCATAGCTTCGTGGTGTCGTAACCAGCTTGGGAACTTGAAGCGACTTGGCACTCCCTTCAGCCCAATCCATTTGGTGCCGTGATTTTGGGTTCACAATCGATATCAGTCGGCTAAAACATGACAATAATGCATCATCTGCAATATGGGTGTTTCTCAAAATGGGGGATCGCCCAAATCATCCAATATGAATCCCTCAAAAAACCATCCGAAACCACCATATCCTGCTTTGCGTTCCCCTCCTGCGTGGAGTGAAGTCACGTCCGTAGGCGTCGATGTTCTGCCCTGAGCAATGGAATGTAGCGAGCTATTTGAATGCAGCTGGTGATTGTTCTGAAATAGGACTATGTCCAACAGGTATTCCCATATGTTGGCAATACCATGGGCCTATGGTTCATCAAAAATATACTTGTTGTGAAATAATTGCGGATGATCATTAGCCAAAAAGACGCAATAGAGGTAAACCGCCAGGAAATGTGGTTGGTTATGATCAAACCAATTGATACCCCTGGCTCCTTAGTTCCCTTCTAATCACCGGCCAAACTATGCTGGATAAATCAAACCGCTGAATGGCTCATAGGATTCCATACTGCTTAGCAAACGAATGCAAGTGATTCCATACTGCTGAGCAAACGAATACAAGTGATTCCATACTGCTTAGCAAACGAATGCAAGTGATTCCATACTGCTTAGCAAATGAATGCAAGTGATTCCATACTGCTCAGCAGCTCAGCAAGTTTGATGCCATAAATCCGCATAAACCAAAAGGAGTACGCCCACGACCATTGGAATCCAGCACACATCACTGATGTGAACCCAAGGCTGGCGACGCCTAGCAGGGTCACTTCTCGATAGCCTTCCTCCACCAGGCTGGCCACCTCTCGAAGCATCGGCTTCAACGTCCCAACGAAAACTGGCAATGGCAAAGGTAAGAAATGGTGAGAATGTGCATGTGAATATGCATGTTCATATAGGTATGCAGTACTTACACTATGTATATATAAAATACATAGTGTACATACTGCATACCTGTATACACATATGAATGTATACCAAAAAAGTGCGCATGTGTCAAAGAACCAACAAAGGCCTCCAGAGTTGGGTTGATCATAAGCAATAGAGTATGGTTCCTTGATGATTTGTTCCCCAATGGCTTCTCGTAGGACAGCCTATACTTGCTTGTGGTTTCAAACATCGAACTAGTCATGTGCAGGTTTCTCTAAATGGAGGACCCCAAAATGCTTGGTTAATCACTATAAATGGTGAATGATTCATGATTTGGGGTACCCCTATTTTGAAAAACCACTGTGTCACACTTCATCAGCCCAGGAAGGGTCAAAAACCACCGATTAGTGTTTGCAGTGGTAACTGAAAGTTGATGGAGGAGAAGTCCTCTGATCTCCGCCCAACGACACCCAAAAGATATGGTGGCTTGTTTGTATGAGTGGATCATTCACCTCCATCAAAGAGACACGTCCGCGCTCCCCAGTCCCACACGCCCACAGCGCGTGGATTTGTATGAGTGGATCAATTGTTTTGGTAGAATCTGGTCTGTATGTAAAGAAATAAATACATATCTATATGAGCCATGACCAAAAGGTCTAATAACTTGTCATGTCGTATCATTTTCCTTACGCATTGACTTACGCAATGCTTACGCCACCACAGTGCCAGCTTACGCGGGAGACATTTTGTGAGTATAGCTTACGCGAGGCTTACGCGACAGAGTTTTGGTGCAAAATGTTTGTTTCCGCACAGTTTTTCCTTACGCGGGGATGACGTGATTGTCTTGGAAATGGTGAAACATTTGAGATGATGCTAGCGAAAGCCATTATCTGGAAGGGGCTCATTCAGTTTAATCAAACACAAAGCATCTTAAAGGTTTGCTGCAAATGTTTCTGTTGATCAGCTTACGCGACGAGCTTACGCGGCTCAAACAAACCACCATTCCCCAAAAAGCTTACGCAGCCTTACGCAACCCAGGTTTTTACTTACGCACAGCATCGATACGACACAAGGAAGACTAAACATGTAAAGAGAGGTTTTGGACATCGCTCATATGAATATATATATATATATTTATGAACATATACGCGGATCACATGTGTATGCATATACATATATATATATCAAAAAATACTCCAAACAACAGTGTATTCTAGTTAAATGTCCGCAATTGACTCTCTTCTAGTCGTTATGACTTTAAAATGAGATACGGTATACACATTGCATTAGGTTAGTAGATTATACTCCATGCATGTATCATCATGTATCCAAACGGCATATACAAACAAGTAATGTAGCAGGAGAAGTTGCCAAGCAGTATTTGCCAACTCGCAGTGGACTATAGTTGCCAACGTGACTACATCATAACTGGTGACTTTATGGAGGTGATGAAACAATATTAAGGATTCCATAAACCTATCAAAAGCTACACTAAATCTGTCAGTCCAAAGTTCCTGTCTTCTGCATCTTTCACTTGGAATTCTTCTGACAACAGGACCCTTCTTCCTAAAAGGAGGAACTCAACTGGGGAGTTGAAAATCCAAACTGGACAGCTGCTAGGTACCAAGACATAAATTAATACTGAATCAATACTCCACAACAAAAAGACTTTAGACCACTATTTACCTGAGACATCCATGCCGTGCATACTTGTGTATACATTGCATTTTGCCTGGTCATCCTTGCCATTTCAGCTGGTTGCGTGGATGCACGGTGTGCAACACACTCACACCATCCCACACTAACATCAGCTGGTGATTCCGTGGTGAATTAATAGCTGAATCATGTTGGATCCATAGTAGTAAACTACCCCCAGTTATCCCCAGTTTACCTCAAGTAGCTCATGATTTACCAGGAAAAATATGGGGGGGTTCACATAGATCAAACCCCATTCATGTGGAGATATAGCTCATGATTTAAACAATCTACCATTAAAAAAATCAGCTGTGTCTTTTGAAGGTCTTGTGAGCTGAGCTGCCTCGCCTCCCGCCGAATGGAACTGATGGGTCTCGACTGCTCGCTGCCCCGGGTGAAGGGCACCACGCAGTAGCTGCAACGCTCGTTGCCTGACAGAGCGGTTGGAGCGGCATGGAGCGACATCAAAAATGTGTTTGCTGTCAATGTTTCAGTATTCTACCAATCAATCAGCGGGCAAAATCCAAAAATGGACATGCGAACAAACATTTGACAAATACACTGCGTTCACGTGTGTATGAGTGGGTGCTGGGGATAGTCACGACTGAGTCACTCATTCGGCCGTTTCCCGTACAACCCGTGCCTTAGTCACACCTAACAGTAGCAATCTGCCCTTTTTTAACTGTGCGATACATACGATTTTCACGAAACCTTCGCTCAATGCTAAGCCCACAAAGTCAAATGCCTGCCAGTACAAGTGTAACTTTACGTGTTGCATGTTATATAAACACAGTTTATATATAGATGTACGTGCATGCTCACTGGGTGTCCAAATTCCCACACATGCATCTGCGATGTGCTGAAAATCTTACCCGCAGGTTTGTGACCGACCTGTGTCTCATGTGCCCAACAACCCATCACGCAACCATCGCAACAAATCAGAACTCCGTCTGAATATGGGATAAAATGGTGACGGCCGCCGCCGCCGCACACACACACACACACATGACTAACGTAGAAAACAACTCTCAGGAGAAAAAGGTTTATTTGCACCATTGTCATGCGAATTTTTGGCTAATCGGCTAATCAGTTTAATTTCGCCACGCAGTACACCAAGTGGGTACTCCGTCTATCAATTTGGTTGGGCGCCCTTCAGGTCAGCGGCTGTGATTGGGTCCTTGGGTACCTTTACTTGACGCATTTGCTAAGCCATTGCACATCTCGTCTGACGGGGAAACCTTCTTAGAAGCCACCAGAGCATACCCCTGAATAGCACGAATAAGGTTTCCCTGAACAAAAAGCACCATCCTTTGAGCGCAGCAGATCCACATCTTTCTCCAAGGTCCCGGCAACCATAGATGACATTCACCCAAGCCGACGTACTGGACTGCCTGTTGTCGAACCACAGCAAGCTCTGCTCTGAAAATCAGGCTGAATGTTTCGATTTGCTATGACTGATGGGTGGTTGAACCGTTGAACCGCCCCTAGGAAAAAATATTAGTCAACCGACCAACCATGTGGCAATACATTTGGGAAAATAGAAAATGATTGAAACCACCAGCCAGACTATGATGTTCATGGCCATTTTTGTTTTGCAAAGCAACAATCTTATCCTCATGATATCATCATGATGTGTGCCCTGGCACCGCGTTGAACGTAGCCTGTTGGGCATAGTGACATCCTCCATGATCCGCGAGTCTGCTGTGGCACAAATTTGCCCGCCTGGCAGGGAACAGGAGAAAACAACATCGAAAGGTGAATGGGTTGAAGACGTCTCCCTTATAGGATCTTATAGGTTAGTACATATATGGTTATAGGATTCTAGATTTGATTATAGGTCAATACATGGTCTTAGGGATCGCTGATAATGACTGGCTAATTGCTGTTTAATCTTGAGTATAAATACCTTTATGAATAGGGTAAATTCATGGTTGATTGATGATTGATGATGGCTAAGCGTGGTCCACTAAATGGCACAGGCTCAAAAAGAGCTCTGGAAAGACCCCCGGAAATCCGGACAGTGAAAAGATACAAACAGCAAATCCTTCTTGTATTTTTTACAAACTCCAGAGTGGAATCGCCGCCAAAAACCATGAACAGTATTGAGTTTTGGGAATGTCCAATTCAGTCATGGAATCCCGAGGGATGAACATAGGAGTATTCAATCAAACAAAAAAACGTATCCTGTCGAGGTCCATTGACCTCAAACTGTACGGTATTTGATCTCTTGCGGTTTTCCGCTTGGGCGCACAGTGTACGGAGCGTTCTTGTGGAGGGGGGGAGGGGCAAATTCAATGGCGAATCCGCCAGCGTCTTGAAGCATGGGGTTGTCTTTCTCGGAGCCCCGGTGATCTGTAGGCTCGTGTGATGATATCACTAGCCCCTACCCACACTTCGTAGCCACATTGCACCAATCTCAACTCAATCTGCCGCTTGATTTTTCTTGTGACTTTAACCATGCACCAACCAACACGGCTCTGCCAACCCATGTGTTCTGTCATGATTGTCACCTAGTGCTACACCCAATCCCAGCCGCAGCCTATGACCGACTCGTTCAACACATCTGCCAGGCGATTGGCAAACTGCGGTCCCATGACCACATCCACCTAGCGAGTCGAACGTTCGAGTTCAAGGGGATGCTAAGCTTAGCTAGTTCTGTGTGCCAAGCATGGAGAGCTATTGCGATCAAAGGACCTGCAGCGTCTTGCTATCATGGCTCAACCAGCCCCAAAGCTAGTCCCTGGACATTGATTCTGAAGTCATCATCGATGCTTTTCACCAGCTGGGGTACACCATCATTACCCACCATTGGCCGCTGGTAAGCCTCACCACCATTACACAGTTGTTCTCTACCGCTGTTAACACACATTCACCATCTAGGAATTATGAACATTCCTACCTTTTTCTCACAGCTTGTTACTTAATATCTCTTGAATTACTTCAGCATAATCTAGCTATCAATTAAGCATCAAATCTAACCCTCAAATAGCTATTTGCTACCTGAACCATCTACTGCCCATCAAATCAACCCATCAATTCAATTTTGCCAACAACTTATCCATCAAATTAACCATCAAATTACCCATCAAATAGCCACCTACTGGCATCAAATTTTGAGGATCTCTGGCATGTCTTAACACCTGATGAAGGAAATTAACCATCAAATAGCCACCTACTCAGCAAATTTAACCATCAAATAGCCACCTATTCACCAACTTTACCATACCTTAGAGCATCTCTTAGAGGAGCCTCGCACCTCGGGTACCGCTCGCAGGAGCTGGTCGCCTTCTTGCTGCGCCACGCACCTCACGGTGACACGGCTTCGTCGGAAACCAACGGGGGCGAAAAGCCCCGAGAGCCACTGATGGTGGGTTGGCAGTGGCTATCCCTATTGGTTTTATAGGGATTCTAATGCGATGAGACCATATAAGACCTATAGGATGGTTATAGAATCCCTTATAGGTATAAGCATATAGGTCTAGCCACTATTCTAATAACCTATGGTTTTATGGGGATTCTAATGGCTAAGAATAGGGGATGAGAACCAACGATAAGACCAATATAATATTCATCACCTACTCACTATGGCTAACAATGTAGGGGACAACCACCAACAACAATGGTGAAACAACTACTAGATAGTGGTTTCTCAAGTCATGACGGGATACCCCAAGGTCATCCAGCTCATGAGCCATTTAATTAACCAAGCATCTTTGGGGGTTCCTTATTTTAAGAAACCCCTAGATGCATCACTAGATAACTAATGATGGTCAGTGATACATATACATGGCTAACTTATAGGAATCATAATGATTCATGGTGATTGATAGATAAATCGTGGAAATTGTGGGTGATAATAATTGATTATAGTGGTTGATAGATGTTTAACATTGTTGAAACAACAGTGATGAAAAAGAACATATTGATAACCGGCTGATAATGATTTAATAGCTGATTTACAGTACCACCTTTCTTGCAGGGTTCGGAATGGCTAGTGATAGCTGGTACTAATCAGTGAGCATCATCCCATGTAGGCACATAAATTCTTGAAATCACCAGCCAAATAGTGACGGGAACGTAAGGTGGTAAGACAGAGATTCAGACATATACATATATGATTGATCATGGCTATATCACGATGGCAAATATTCAGTACACTGGCTGATGGTGGCTGATGACAAATCATGTGTATGAATGGTGATTACGTACCTTTACACTGAAGATAAATATGGATACAACCAACATTCAGCAAGCGTGTAAATCAGTTGGCAATGAACAGTCCTCATTGTGTTGGCTATTTGCAATGATAATTGAGGGTGGTAATTAGGGTCGAATAAGCAAATGCAAAAGGTCCATGTATGAATACGTTTAAGCACAAACAAAGCACCCTCAGAATACTTGTTCACGGTTCACCGTATGTCATATCCTTTACAGCACGACAAATCATCATGATCAGCACCATGAATCATCATCATGATCATTAACATCATCATAATCACTATCACGCCAGGCGAAGGCCTACTGCAAGTCGCATTTACCACATGTACAATATATGTCAAACATAACGTAGGATTGTACAGCTGTCTTGGCGTGAAAATTTTGGGTTCTCTGGAAAATCTATGAGTTCCAAGAATGATCGGGCAAGGACTAACATGAAACGCTTCCTCAAAACCAGGGGACCAACCTTTAATCATGCATAAATCATCATAAATTAAAGATCCAAAAGTTCCAACTCAAACCATGAGAGCCATCTGATTGAGATCCGCTACACAGCTTTCAGAATTGCTGGGATGCCATGGGATGCCAACGGCTCGCTCTGCCATGGCACCCGGTCACTACCAACGTCACGTCCTCTCCGCGACGTTTGCGCTGAACGTGAGCATCCAAACGAGCATAGACCTTCTTTTCAGCCTGGCAAAAAATGGTGGCTAGTAATGGTTGATGGATTTGTAATGGTTGCTCACTGGTTTGTAATGTTTGTAATAGTTGATGGATTGTAATAATGGTTTGTTGGTTGGTTGTTGCCTGGTGGTTAGTAGTGGTGGTTGATGCTTGGCGATGCTTGGCGATGCTTGGTGGTAAGGTTATATGTGCTTAGTAATGGTTGTTGGATATTGTTGGTGACTAAGTAACAAATGCTTGGTGGGTTGGTTGGTTGGTTGGTTAATTGATTGCAGTCGGACAACTTATGTACTTGCTGGAGAGACTGCCGTCGACGCCAAATTGGAAACATCAGCAGCTACCCGATCGAGTCATCATGCTTTTGCCAGGGGCACAATATCATGATACAACTGTGTGTGTTTGTGCGTCATGTGTGGGTAGCTACACCATGTTGGACACTGCTTGAACCCACACAAGCATCACAACTTGCTAGAGTTGGAATGCAACGCGGAAGCAAGGAAGGAGATGTCTTGTGTACAATGAATGGCTATGACGCGTAGACTCGGGCCTCAAACCTCAGAAATAGGTCCGAGACACCCCAGAAAAAATAATATCATGTTTAGTCGTAGATGTTATAATTCGGGACAGAACCAGAATTGGAAGTGAATCAATCAGTGGTTTATCAACCATTTATCAACCATTTATCAATCTATCAATAGGTGAGCCACAACCATAGATCACATTCTGGTTTCAAGTGAACCTCAAAAAGGGTAGTCGTTGTTGTCGCAGCTCCAGGCTTCGCTCCAGGTTTCAACAGGGTCCAGGCTCACCCAACCCCTGTGTTGCCGCACACCCATGTTGGGCCCATGATTCCGCTCACACCAAGGGTTGATAGATGCTTCATTTTTCAGCTGGTTTCATGCATATTCACCAACATCTCTGTTCATGAAGGACCCTCTCTCCACGCAACCCCCACCTATATACCCATCCATACCCACGCAATAGTAGCCCCCCCAATAAATATCCAGATACAATAACGATAGTTACAACCCTTAGTAAACCCTTAGTGGACTAGTAAACCTATCCTAAGTAAACCATTAGTGGACTCAAACCATCAACGAGGTGAGATACTGGGACTGTTCAGCTGGAACAATTCAGCGCCGAGCCGAGCTGTGTCCCAACATGTCTCTCTATTTCAGAACATCAGAGTGCCAACTGAAAGACCACGACATGCTTCAGCCTATAATGTATACGTATACATATGCATATATATATATATATACATATATGTATATATGAAATATATATATATACATGTCTGAATAGATGTCTATAGATATATGGTAATCATATGTAAATATGATATGCATTGGCATGTTGTAGATATACATGTATATTGATATATATGTATACGTGTGTGTGTGTGTGTGTTTGCTATTAATAGCATCATGATGAATAATTGTTCTGTACCACTTGGTTGAATAAGTTGATGTATCTATGTCTACTTCTCGAAACCCTGATTCATCAAATACAACCACTTCAATGTGGAAAATGGTGTCTCAACCGAGACATGCGCAGCAAATGTTACTTGGTACATGCCGAAAAGTTCACATGTCCCCTACCACAATTTTGTGTTGCCATCCCATTGCAATGGCATATCTGTCAACATATCTGGTTCTTGACGTGTTCCCTACCGCAGGGGTCTTCATATGTGGTTTTTGCACAAAGCTTAGTTCCACCCGAAACCTGGAGCCGATACAAGACTCAGAATGAAATTGAAGAAAATGATATGGGTGTTTCTCAAGTCATTACCCCCACTTATCATCCAGTTTATTAACCATTTACAATCAGAAAATATCAGAAGCCAACCATGTTTGGGGCAATCATCATCATAGAACTCAATACTTGTATAGTCACTATGGATGATCCCAGGGTGATCGACTCAGGACCGCCCGCCCCAATATAAAACTGTTTGGTGGTTTCAACCCCTTTGAACAATATCAGTCGACCAAATCAACCAACCAATTGTTAATGATTACGAGGGAAAATATTTTATTCTCACAAGCCTGCAGTCTCTGGCAGCTACAGTGGGGGTGATGATTCACGGCCACTGCTACACAAATTACTGGGGAAAATAAAACATGTTTCAAACCACCAGCCAGAAATATGTTGCCCAGGGCCAGGACTTTGTACCCCGACCTTGTCCCGAATGGAGCAGGTGTTCAACAGCACCAGGTCCGGTTGATCTTCTTCAGCCACCGGTCGCATACCCAGGGACGCCAGTTGCCCTGCGGCTGAGCTGATCTTGTGTCAACGTAGACATGTACACACAATGCAAATACATATAACAAAGAATATAATATGTAAGTACATATGATTACACACGTTTAGCTATTTCATATATGGGTGACATGTTTTTCCTGAACATGTCTTATGATTGGATACAGCATTCTGCAACTGAGGGACACACCTTTATCTTCTGTACCATATCCCACATATTGATAGGCCTCAAGAGGCTTTGAAACCGTCACATGGAGCAACGTGTAGCCATGTCATACTTAGTAAACCACAACTTCCGAAGCGGAGCAGCCTAAACCTGGTTGATGATGCTTGGACAGGGCTGTCTATGATTCATGGTTGCATCCAAATTATCAAACCATCTCAAGTTGCAAACATCTTTTTCAGCCTTGGACAACTGCAAGGTACACTACACCCCTGTGATGGACAGAATCCATCAATCTGTGGTCATGTGTTGAACTTGCCAAAATCACTGGGTACATCAATCCACATCAATGCCACTGCCTTCCATCCGTTCTGAGTCGGCTTGATTCATCTGACAGCCCATGGTAACGACCTCACAGTGTGCAGGACAATCTGCAGTATGTCAATCCTTGGGTTCGAAATCCAGAAAATATTATGACTCTAAACGTCATGTTGTGTCTAAACCACTGTGCATTGGTGGATCGTGTCTTCTTGTTATATCTTTCGATTATGTATTTATGTTTTGCAAACTGTTTGCCAAAGCCAGGCCCCAAACACCAGATGTGAGAGCCAACAGCGACAGGTTGGCTGCGTCAAGAAATAGCCTAGGGATTCTCACAATAGATTGGCAGCCTACCTACGATGTCTTGGGGCTTTTACCCCTACTCCAAACCACAGCATACTACACCTTGCACTACCCTGCCATCTAGATTCGCAACATATGTTTGACTCGACCACATATGCGAGTTACCAATATGTGCAAAACATACCTTTTACCCTGTGTGATATGCGCTGTCTACATCATGTACAAAATACCACATGCCCGGTAGAACACCCCACATCGTTATCACCACACACTGACCATGGAACTACCTCCAGCCCGTTCATGGTATCATTAGGTCACATTAGGTGTTGCTTCAATGTAGTGCTTCCTCAAGCCAGGTTTCAACAATAATGATTCCCAATCAAACCCATCAAAACATTTAAAAAAAAAAAAACAAAAAAATCTTAAAAAACTAAAAAAAACAAATTTTCCCATCAGTTTCCCTTTCAGCTGAGACTCTGTGTAGGTCTTCGAGTCCAGAGCATCTTTGGCTCTGCCTGCAGGATGCCCATCCTGCCCTTCCCTCGGGAGCAGTACCAACTGGGTACCGGCGACCGGATCGAATCCCAGGTTACAACATCAATCAAACAACATACCATGTGATTAATCCGCTTTTTTTGACCGGAAGGCATTTTCTGTTGCATCATGTTGTTTCAGCTGCATCATTTTGTTCCAGATACCTATTTCAACTGATTCATAAGAAAGGATTTCGAAAAAAAACACATTGTATATCGGTGGCTGTGGGCCATCGGACCGATTTCTCTTGTCGTTCACCATACTTGACGGCAATGAACTATCATGAGTCACCAACCATTTGCCCTCACCACAATCATTAGAGTTGCCACCCACGAGTACTGCTATTCTAACACTTGATCTACCAACAGAATAAGTATACACTCTTGCAATTCCTTCCCCCTCAAATATCAGTTATAGGCTTTTCACCTATAATTACTGAAAAACAATACCCCTCCAGGTAGCTCCTTGATTCCTGATGTAAACAAAAATATGGTCTACCACCCCATCTCCCAACCGCTACCTGATATTGCTGGCATGACGATCAACAACCACCAGTGGCCAAAAAATACAATCTTCATCTGTAATAGCCCAAATTTATCCAATTTTGCAGGCTAAAACCTACATTGTTTAAGGTTTTAAGGCTCAGCCAGGATTGCGCCTCTGCCCTGTCGCTGTTCATTCAATCTCTTGACCCGCAGATCAAGCATGACATCTTCGATGCGCAGGACGTGCCAACCTGTAAGAGGCAGTGCGGAGACAAGCAACATGAATAGTAATGGCATAATGGTTGGCATATGGCTATGGGTCAATATTAACCAACCAACTAAGGGTGGATTTCCAACAACAATAATAGGGAAAACAATGGTTAATAGTGGGGGAACCAGGGGTACAGGGTTTTGACCCACTGCCATATAAAATATAATGGTTGGCATATATTCTGGTTAGCCTATAATGGGCTGATGAAAATAATTCTATGGTTGGGGCATAATGGCCTATAGTTATCATGATCAAGAGTATTATTTCTATTACAGTATCAGCAATATTGGGGCCATAACCAACGCTAAGTAAGAACTGCACTAGTCATTACAACATTGAGGATAGAGCCAAAGCATGGTGACATCAAAAACACAATTTGTGAAGGCAGCGAATTGATGTACGGGATTGTGACCGGATAACATATTCATCCATTTTGCAAACTGTGTAAGCAACTCAATCCCGGTCATAGCAAAACCTTTTTTGACTCGTAAAGATTCACCAAGAATTATACTAGCACCACTGTCTCAAACTCGATCGAGCGGTATTAGTTGGCAGTGGCAATTCTATGCTTCACGAAAAAATGCGTGAAACCACCAACCACAACCAGGTTGATAGATACTAACCAGGTCAATACTAACCAACAACCACAACCAGGTCAGTACTGACGCCGCTACGGCCGGCCATCAGCAAAGCAGGACACACCGCACCTCTGTGACTTTGCAGCTTTAGCACGTCCCCTGGCTGCGCACGCAGGGCTTCCTCTCGCAGGGCTGCCGGCAGCACAGGATCCAAATAGGAGTCCTGGGGCCTGAGGCGTAGCTGCTGGTAGCACCCCAACGTTCATGGGAGACAACCACCAACAATCATAGGGAAAACAATGGTAAATGATAGGGGAACCAGGGGTACAGGGTTTGGACCCACTGCCATTTGTGAATCAACAGATCATTGCAAGTATTAGGAAAAATCGCACATGTTTAATTAAACCACCAACTAGTACCAAGTATGCCACCAAGGGCTGGATTCATAGTTGGATGACCCAACTTGGTTTGAAATTACTGAGATTGTTTGGCGCTCTTTGTGGTCGGTGGTATTTAGTTTGACCATATGAGTGTTTCTTAGAATGTAGGATTCCCAAATCATCCTTTTATAGTAATTTTTGGTAATATAGTAACAAACCATCCATAACCTTGGCTTCCCAATTTTAAGAAACCACCTTTTCACCCATCTATCCGTGTGCAAAGGAGAACTATGCAATGCCACGGACGAAGACTATCTGTACTGCGTAGCTATAGGTGAAACTGAGCGCTGTTTGCACATCACACACTCCGGTTGTGGAGAAACTCCTTGGAGGTGAGGCAACAAAATCATTTGCTTCATCTGTGCACTCAGAGTGTCTAGCACCCTCAAGGACCCCTTTTGCACATCCCGCTAGCCCAAATTTGCACCAATTCTGACTGTCAATGTGCGATAAGTTGTCAAATATACTAAGATCATTCTATTGAAACATTGATTTGTTTTCTTTGAGTGGCATGTAACCTATGTGATTTGGTTGGGGCGATTCATTGTCCAAAACATTGGTGCAAGTCGGTGCCACCAGAGCCGCAACGGCAGTGTTGGGAACCGCCAAGCAGTCATAGCTACATGATTGTAGGTCCCTGTATCCCTGGCTGTTCACTCCCAATCAATGACCCCTCCAACTGTTAGGATGTTCACAAAAAAACTGCTAGATGTTTAATATTGACCCAACTCGCCGTAGATCGCTGGTATATCCCCTGTTCAACTGTTGGTTGTTATCCCCAGCTTTCTCAACCATTAATCATTATTAGTCGTCAGTTGTTGGTCAATAGCACAAAACTATACTATTTCCTACGATCAGCCACTAACCCTTGTCAATCATGAGTTTTGTACCATTGGTATCATTATAGCGACGGACTGAAACTTAGAATCCTTGTCCGCGTCTCCAAATCGGGAAAGAACACAATTTAGAATCCTGAGTTTTGGAATTTAGAATCCTGTTCCGAGTCATAATTTAGAATCCTCGCCTGCACAGGATTCTAAATTGTTGCATTTCCCACTGGAATAGCCATGGTCACCTAATCCATAAAACCAAAAATAAAGTTGAATTGAATTGACTTCAACTGGTTCTGATTGAAATCAACTGATTTAGATTGTTTTTGACTGAAATTAATCGAACTCGATTCATTTTGATTGATTCGGATTGATTTTCAATTGAATTTAATTGATTTTGATTGCCTATGATCGAATTTAGATAAATTCGATTGATTGCGATTGCACTGAATGATTTTTCTTGATTTTGATTTAACATAATTCACTTCAACTGATTTTCATATAATTTCATTGAATTTAAGGAATCTTTTTTGAACCGAATTGATTTTGGTTGATTTTGACTGCATCATCTAAATCATTTTGATAAATTTCAATGTAACTTAATTAATTGTATTCAATTGATTTTAATTGATCTTGATTGATTTTGATTGGTCTTGACTGATTCGGATTTACTTTTGGTTGAATTTGAAGGATGTTGGTTGATTCTAATTGAAGTGGATTGGATGATTTGATTTTTGATCTTTGAGATCTTAATTCAATTTGATTTCACTTGCTTGAATTGAATTGATTTTGATTGGTTTCTGATTTAATTGAATTTGCTTGTTTTTAATTTGCTTGATTGAGTTTAAATGATTTGATTGATCGCAATTGATTTTAAAATTGACTTGGATGGATTCTGATTGTTTTTGATGGACTTGATCCAAACTCGATTGATTTTGATTGATTTTGAGTTGATTTTGATTGCTTTTGCTTACTTGTGATTGAACCGATTCAACCCCGGTTGATTTTGAATTGAGCTGGATTGATTTTGATTGCTTTTGATTGAACTGATTCAATTTTGACTGATTTTTCATGATGTTGATGCATTTTTATAGTTTGTGATCTTATTTGTTTCATTGATTTTGTTTGATTTTGATTCATTTTGGTTGGATTTAATTGACTTGAATTGATTTTGATTAGATCTAAATGATTTTGATTCATCTTGATTAATTTGACTTGTTCTTCATTGAATTTAACTAGTTCCAATTTAAGTCAATTGATTTCGCTTGATCCTGATTGATTTGGATTGCTTCTGATTCACTTTAATTGCATTTGATGGATTTTAGTTGATTTTGAATTGGATTGGATAACTGGCTACCATGGCCATTCCTATGGTAAGTGCAACAATTTAGAATCCTGGCGCGTGCACATTGGGTCTACGAAGGGTTTCATCTTGGGAAGGAAAGGGAAAAGTCACATGTAGGCACATGTTTTTGCTCTTAGAGACTAGCTAGTGACCAGCTGGCCACCATGGCCATTCCTATGGTAAGTGCAACAATTTAGAATCGTGGCGCGCGCACATTGGGTCCAGGTTGGATTTGATGTTGGGAAGGAACGGGAAAAGTCACATGTAGGCACAAATTTTTGCTCTTAGAGACTAGCTAGTGACCAGCTGGCAAACATGGCCATTCCTATGGTAGGTGCAACAATTTAGAATCCTGGCGCGTGCATATTGGGTTTATGATGGGTTTTGTGCTGGGAGGGGATGGGAAAAGTTCTATGTTTTTTTCTGGGAAAAGCTCTGGGAGAAATAGATTTTTAATACACCAGGAATTACATTGAACAATTGCAAGTGTTCAATGTAATTCAGGCCATGTAACTTTGAACATCTCAAGGAGGGAAGGTAGAAAAAGACAATCTCCTTATGAACAACCTTCCTGTGCCTAAGATGTTCCTTTCCCAACATAAACTAATATAAACCTCAACATGTTCCCAACATCTATGCCTAACAAGGGCCCTAGGCACAACATATCCATAAAGCCCAAAAAGTCTACTCAGGGAGAGCTCGAGCTCTTGGAGGAGGCCTGAGGTCGAGGTCACGGAAGCCCATGCGACGTCACCAGGCCATGGAGGAACAGGAGTCGCTGCAGGAAGGCGTCGGCGCTGTAGGGCAAGTCAGCAAAAGGTGGGGAGAGGACAGGAGGACTAGAGGAGATAAGGAAAAATTTTATACATGCTAATCAATTTGATGATTTATCAAATTGATTTGCTTTTTTGATCATCATAATTTATGTTGATAAATCATGATAAATCTATTTGATCATTATTCCTGTTTGTAGGCTCATGGTTTAGATCACTGGGGCCCGCGGGTGTCAAGTGGGGCAAGGAAACGATAAGATCTATCATTGAAATTCATCATTGCTAAAATAACCATAATCATTACAATGCCTTTTTCATTCCCCCCTCTATCCACCACATACTATCAACATGCGGAGGGGTGCAAAAAAATCTTGTAAGTTGCATTTTTGACATCCCCCCCACAAACCGTACTCTATGGCGGTCGTGATGGTTTGATGTTGAGAAGAGATGGGAAAAGTCACATGAAAGCACGTATCTTTGCTCTTAGAGACTAGCTAGTGACTATATACCTGGCAACCATGGCCAATCCTATGGTAAGTGCAACAATTTAGAATCCTGGCGCGCGCACGTTGGGTCTAGGATGGTTTTTTTTGTTGGGAAGGAACGGGAAAAGTCACATGTAGGCACATGTCTTTGCTCTTCGGGACTAGCTAGTGACTAGCTGGCCACCATGGCCATTCCTATGGTAAGTGCAACAATTTAGAATCCTGGCGCGCGCACGTTGGGTCTAGGCTGGGTTTTTTGTTGGGGAGGAACGGGAAAAGTCACATGTAGGCACATGCCTTTGCTCTTCGGGACTAGCTAGTGACTAGCTGGCAACCATGGCCATTCCTATGGTAAGTGCAAAAATTTAGAATCCTGGCGCGCGGACGTTGGGTCTAGGATGGTTTTTTTGCTGGGAAGGAACCGGAAAGGTCACATGTAGGCACATATGTTTGCTCTTAGAGACTAGCTAGTGACCAGCTGGCCACCTTGGCCATTCCTATGGTAAGTGCAACAATTTAGAATCCTGGCGCGCGCACATTGGGTCTACGAAGGGTTTCATCTTGGGAAGAAACGGGAAAAGTCACATGAAGGCACGTATCTTTGCTCTTAGAGACTATCTAGTGACCAGCTGGCCACCATGGCCATTCCTATGGTAAGTGCAACAATTTAGAATCCTGGCGCGCGCACATTGGGTCTAGGATGGTTTTTTTGCTGGGAAGGAACGGGAAAAGTCACATGTAGGCACATATGTTTGCTCTTAGAGACTAGCTAGTGACCAGCTGGCCACCTTGGCCATTCCTATGGTAAGTGCAACAATTTAGAATCCTGGCGCGCGCACATTGGGTCTAGGCTGGGTTTTTTGTTCGGAAGGAACCGGAAGGGTCACATGTAGGCACATATGTTTGCTCTTAGAGACTAGCTACTGACCAGCTGGCCACCTTGGCCATTCCTATGGTAAGCGCAACAATTTAGAATCCTGGCGCGCGCACATTGGGTCTACGAAGGGTTTCATCTTGGGAAGAAACGGGAAAAGTCACATGAAGGCACGTATCTTTGCTCTTAGAGACTAGCTACTGACCAGCTGGCCACCATGGCCATTCCTATGGTAAGCGCAACAATTTAGAATCCTGGCGCGCGCACATTGGGTCTACGAAGGGTTTCATTTTGGGAAGAAACGGGAAAAGTCACATGAAGGCACGTATCTTTGCTCTTAGAGACTAGCTACTGACCAGCTGGCCACCATGGCCATTCCTATGGTAAGCGCAACAATTTAGAATCCTGGCGCGCGCACATTGGGTCTACGAAGGGTTTCATCTTGGGAAGAAACGGGAAAAGTCACATGAAGGCACGTATCTTTGCTCTTAGAGACTAGCTAGTGACTAGCTGGCCACCATGGCCATTCCTATGGTAAGTGCAACAATTTAGAATCCTGGCGCGCGCACGTTGGGTGTAGGATGGGTTTTATGCTGGGAAAATACGGGAAAAATCAAATTTAATGTCAAGTCAGGATAAATACCCCGTCCCATTAATCAAGCGCTTCCTCGTCCCCAGACCCTGGCCATGACTGAAGTTAATAGGGTCGTGCTGATTTCCCCTTCCCAAATAAGCTATTGACGGCCCCAAACCCCCTTAATTAATCAACCCGTTCTGGATCCTTCGGATTTGTTTTGTTATTTTTCTTATTTGTCTAAATGAATTTGTTCTTGGTTAGTTTAGTTCTTATAGTTCGTGGACTTAGTTGCTGCTCATCTCCAATGCTCAGATCCCTCATGGAAAGGTTAAGGGTTGGCCCTAGATTTCCCAAAAAAAGTCTAATAGTTTTTTCTTTGTTACCTGCCTTTTTAAAATCTATTGAAAAACATGTTTTTCGAAATTCACAAAGGGTACCCCGCACAAGCCTGGAACCTCCCTAGTTAGTTAACCCTGTTTGGATCCCACGATTTTTCCAGTTGTGTTCAATTAGATTCAATTTATAGATTCAAATCATTTAGATTAAACTACTCCAGTTTCAATTAGATTCAATGTTGATTTCTCATTTCTCTAGGGATTGATTAATTAATTTGGGGGGGTTGCTTGTCTTGATGTATGGGCAGATTTTGTTGACCTTATGACCTATTGGCGGGAGGAAGGATTATTCATCCGGGGTTGCTATTAGGCACATACTTTGGCTCTTAATGACTAGCTGGCAACCATGGGATTCTAGATTATGCACAAAAAAGCGCTAAAAAATCTGGAAGATGTCACCGTCTTCATCAAAGATTGGTCAAGGAGCCACTTCGGCGTACGAGTTTACTGCGTGCGCGCAGGATTCTAAATTAGTCATTTCTCGGGTCAAAATTTCACAGTGTCTCGCAAATTCGACGGTTTTTTGCTCTGATTTCACTGCGTGTTGCCGGGATTCTAAATTATGCAAAACAAAGTTGCAGTCCAGAAAATGTTACCGTCTTCATCAAAGATCCAGGTTCGGCAGACGGGTTTACTGCGTGTGCGCAGGATTCTAAATTATGTTTTTTTGGTCATTTTTCGGGACAAAATTGCACAATGTCTCGCAAATTTGACGTTTTTCTGCTCCGATTTCACTGCGTGTTGCCAGGATTCTAAATTCTGATTCTTGTTTATGGAGTTTACTGCAACTTTTTCGGGCTCAAAAAAATCCGCGGTTCCAAACGCAGGATTCTAAGTTTCAGTCCGGCGCTATACTTATGGTTCATATTGGTTGGTACATTGAAGTCATTTACAGTATATATTGGTTGGTGTCTGTTGGTTGGTTAGTACCATTTGGTCTATTGTTCATGGTTTATATTGGTTTCTAGTGGTTGGTACACAGTCCTTCCATTATAAACCAATCGCTACATGTAGACCAATTGCTACTTGAAATATAGGTGTTTCTCAAAATAGGGGTACCCCCCAAATCATCCTTTAATAGTCATTTACAGTGATAATTCGACCATTTTGGGGGTTCCTATTTTGAGAAACCACCAAATGTAGCAATGGTTGTACCTTCAGTTGCTTAATTAACATTGACCCAGTGCCACATCAGCTTGCAACGCAACTGAACCGCCCCTCGCACCGCAACGCTTCACTGGACGAGGCACCCAACCCAACCTGGCCACGCGACGGCGCGACGGTCGCTGGAGTCCCACGAGTCCCATGACCAAGTTGGGGGTTGAACCAACCCCTGGCCTATGAAAAATATTGGCTAAATCATAGCTGATCATAGCTAACCAATCAAGCTAATGAATGATGTTGGCCAAATCATAGCTAATCCATGTCAACCAAAAATCCCAGTTTTTTAGATAATCGTACAAATTTCATGTCTGAGTCCCAGTTGAAGTATCAGTGGAACTGCACATGATTTTCAGGGTCAGGTGGGGAAAGCACAGTACCATTTCGGTAGCAGGGACGGAGCTTGGGATCTCCACGGGGAAAGCTGGGAGTTGTTGCCTTCGCTTGAAGAGCCTGTAGCTGTAGATATACGTTCTCGAGAAAGACCTGCTGGTTACATCTAGATTTAAACCATCTACTTTGTACATGTCAATTTTCACATTCAAATCGTGCATCCATAGAAAGTGATTCCCCAAATCATATCAATCATCTCAACTAGGTGCTTTGTAACTTCGGAAACATGGTGTAATTCTTGAGCGCATCATTTCTGGAGAATTTACATCGCACCCCGTAACTCGGTTGGCGCTGGATCAGGAGTATGACATGCAGTCAGCGCCAGCGATGATGCGAACCCTTAAACTTCTGGCGTAATTATGTGATTGGCCTGGAGAATGAACATCGCCAGTTCCCCGGGTAGCTTCATCATGGCCATCATTGCCAGCTGGAAGATTTTGGATTCCAGCTCTAGTATTCCATTTTGGGTTCCTCCGTTCTTCATGTACACATATGATTGTCAAGCCATTGTCACTTCAACCATCATAACTTCATATAACTTCAACTTCAACCAATCTTCGCACACCAAAGCTGACCCATGCTGATCTCCCTGCCAAGTCTTTAGTTCGGCTGAGCCAATCCCGAGCCCCGGATCCCTGCGGCCTAGCTGGGCATCCTCCAAGCTCATGGCGGCCAGTCGTGTGAAGGCCTCTGGATCTCTTAAGATCTGCCCTTGCACCTGGCTGCAAGCTGCGGATATATTTTTTCGGAGGCACACGTGAGGGATGAAAAAGTATCAGAGTATGCGTAAAAGTAGAAACTTCCATCATATGATATTAGTCATAGGAAACAAATAGATAAGTATTACAACCATATATAGATGTTATCTATAAGTATATGGACACAAACTCAGGACCAATTTCCTCAGCAAAAACAAAACAATGATTGAATACATAGAGAAATTAGAGTTCCAGGGGCGTGGAAAAATGTTCATATCAGTGACATCTACTGACCCAATGGTAGGTGCAATCTTCCTGGCAAGTTGGAAACGTCTATGCTTACCTGTGTCATAATAATTTTTGATAGCGAAATACCTCGTAACAATAGTAGGGTAAGTGAACATCTCATCTTTATTTCTTTCAGCTGCCCCCAACTGTCAACAGAATCAGCCGTGCTTTGACCAGCAGCATGCAAGTGTGTGGAATGTTCCACCAAGTTCAAAGTGGGCTTATTACATCATAGAATCGTGGAACAAAAGTTCAACACCATGATCAGGGGGACTCCCTTTTGGGTCCTACTCACTTTCTGCAGGGTTTTGGCGATGCTTCCAAAATGATCAGCCTGTGCTTCCAGTTACCAGCCAAAAGTAGGCAACCAGCTGGTTTCTACCAGTTGTAACTGGGGTTGGTTACCTATTATAAAAATTGTCAACCATTCTCAACCAGTATTAACCTCATAGTTATAAGCTTATATCATGGGTCATTATTAACCCTGTAAGCTTATCAACCCTATAGGTTTAACTATTATTAATCATTCTCAACCGTTATTCACCCATGTCAACCCTATAGTTCTAACCACTACCAACTTTATAGTATATGATTAACCATTATCAACCCTATAGTCACAACCATGGCACCTATATTTATTATATACTCCTATGGTTATAACCATTTTTCACCCATATTCTACCTATATGGTTGTAACCATTATCAACCCTACACTTATAACTATGGTACCTATTTAGTTATTAACCCTATAGTTTTAACCATTATTATGTTATTGAGTCACCATCCACCTATGATAATTTTCAGCCATATAGGTATTGACCCTATAGTTGTAGTTGGTGCCCGTCCCACAGATGGACGCGTAACTTTCTTCACATTTGCACTTTCTCGGGGTTTTGCATGCTTCATGAAGTGGATGCTACGTCACGTCCAGGGTTGGGTCTGGGGTGGGGGGGTGGGGTCATGTTAACGTTCGCTTGCACTTGCTTCATGAAGTGGATGCTACGTAGTGTGCGTGTGGGCACCTGTGATAACGTTCGGTGTCTACTGCGTTCGGAGCATGACGTTCATGACACGTCGTGGTGTTGTTTTTTTGCGTGCGTGTGGGCACCTGTGATAACGTTCGGTGTCTATTGCGTTCGGAGCATGATGTTCATGACATGTTGTGTTTTTTTTCGCGTGCGTGTGGGCACCTGTGATAACGTTCGGTGTCTATTGCGTTCGGAGCATGATGTTCATGACATGTTGTGTTTTTTTTCGCGTGCGTGTGGGCACCTGTGATAACGTTCGGTGTCGACTGCGTTCGGAGCATCACGTTCGTGACATGTCGTGGTGTGTTTTTGTTGCGTGCGTGTGGCATAGGACTGTCAGACCTCTGCTTTTCCAATGGGTGTGGCGCCAAACTCTGCCACCTCTGACACCTGTTCAGTTCATGGACGCTCTGAAAGACATTCTGGCACGTTGACCAAATGTGCACTGAAAAAAGTAGTTTCGGAAGAGACAATTTCTGGGTCTGTCCATAAGTAAAACCAGAAACATATGTAAAACGTGGGAGATTTGTTACATCCACAGATGAGATTGATAAGAAAAATACACGGCCGTCTATAGGACGAGAACGTTGTAGTTATAACCATTATTACGTTGAATATATGGTAATAACCATGATTCACCATCGTTCAGCCGCTTATTTCATGGTACCTGGAAGCCTCGGCGGCGCCGGTCACGAAGCCATCATGACCGACCTCCGAAGCCATTTCTTCCGAGGCCACGACGACCTTGCGACGGCATGTGACGACGTGACTGGCTTTGGTGGACGATCTCCAAGGACTTGGTGAACGATGGTTAAATATGGTTACTTAGTGGTTAACTATGGTTGATCATTATGAGTTAATTAGTGGTTAATCATGTGGTTAACTATGGTTAATTAGATGGCTAACCATGGTTACAACTATGATTACCAATCTAATGGTTAATACAACTAACACGGAGAACCATTAACTATGGTTAATTGGTGGTTAATCATGTGGTTAACCATGGTTGTTAGATGGCTAACTATGGTTGATCTACATGTTAATCATGGTTATAGTTATAGGGTTAACAGTGGTTACAGCTATGGGGTCACCAATAGTGGTCAAAAGAATGTATTTTTTTGGAGATCAATGGGAACTTGTTGAGCATGTTTGATCTCCAAGTTCCCATTGTTGGTTACCGTTGATCTCCAAAAAATACCACTTTTGTTTGGTAAACGAACTCATCGCCAAGTACTTGGTTAAGGATGGTTGATCGACTGGTGGTTGATTGACGGTGGCGGATACTGGTGGTTGAAAAAGCTGGGGAGAATAAGCAACGGTTGCATATGGAATTGTCAGCACATTGAAAAAATGAATATGCTTGTTGAGCACGATTCAGCTTAAAATGATCATTTTTCAAAGTAAATGGTATGGTATGTAAATTGTTTGTTCAGAGTTGTCAATCTATCATTCTTTTGAGCGCAATGATCCCCCAAAATGATGGTCATGAGGTAAATCGAATCTAAGGTTCTGGTGACCAATTGCATATTCCGATTCTTCGTGAGTCAGAATGGTTGCAGATCTGGGGTATCCATGGTCAAGGCAAAGTTGAACCAAGTGAACCCTTGCCCGATTCCAGAGCTCCTCGAGATTGATGAGTATGTCATTTGCAGACTGAAACAATGCTATCTCATACTGGAACAAAAAACTAAGCTAAAGCTCATCCTTGAATAAAAGCTAAAACTCAGACTGGAAAAACAGTGTTATTTCCAGAATCTCAACCGCTGATAAAACATGCTGAAACCCTGAAACAATGATGAAGAATCCTATATCATCCCTTGCTACGATCACTTGTGCTTGGTATCACCCAGACCAGTAGCAACGTAAGTACAGTATTTCTCGCATCGCTGGCCTTTCATAGCAACCGTTCATGTGTATGAACCACTAAGAATCCACTACTAACATCACCACTATAAGCATGGGTAGCCATCTATTGAAGCCTGATCCCTTCCCCTTGTATTTATCATCCCTAGTCCCACGTAGCCTAGGTTGTAGATATCGATTCCATTTCATTCCTAATTCCAACCAAGGCTGAACTGGGGGAGTCTGACACTGTGCCTACCCATGGCTCTTGAGCCAACTCGCCCCCCCAAGCACCAGCAGGTCCCGCACCGGGAAACTGCCGACCCAAGAGCTGGCCATTCAAAACTCCCGTTAAGGAATGCTGATGATATCCGAGATCCATATCCCTTGCATTGTTACCTATGGCTGATTGGTGGTTAATAATGGCTAATCATAGGGGACAATCACCAACAAACAATGGTGAAACAACTACTATATGGGGGGTTCTCAAGCCCCAGAGTTTTGGTTGGTTTACTACTATAAATGGTATCAAGGATCATAACAGGGGGTCTCCCTATGACTTAAGAAACCAGCACATACACTCTTGTAAACCAACCTGGAAGTTGAAAGTCCACCATTTGTGGCTGGTTCACCTATTGCAAATGGCGTTTTTTCCCTCCCAGGTTAGTTTGCCAGAGCGTACATCGATAATAAGATTCCATCGGCCCAACCGCCCTATGAACCATCAACCATCATGAACTGCTCCCAGCTCCCAGCATAGCTCCCAGCCTGCTGCAGCTGCACAGCGCACACCGCCGCCGCACGCGTGGCTTCCTGTTGCCGGAGCCAGGCCAAACGCTCCTAGAGCGGAGCCCCAAGGCACGGCGAAACGATGGTTGAAGAATGGTTTAGTGATGGCTGGCGATGGAAAAATGATAACATGATGGTGATTGATGATGATGATGATGATGATGATGATGATGATGATGATGATGATGATGATGATGATGATGATGATGATGATGATGATGATGATGATGATGATGATGGTGATGATGATGATACTTCAGTATGGATATAACCAACTGCTAAATGATGGCTAATGATGATCATGGATGTTGGTTCATCGCGATACAACCAACTGCTGAATGATGGTGACTCATGGCTACTGTAAGTAATGCTAATGCTGGTTAACCACCACAAATAATGCCATGGAGATGCCATGATTGATGGTGAATGATGGTTGACATTGTTTGATAATGATTAGTACTGGTTCATGATGGTTGATATTGGTTGACAATGATAAAATGATGGTTAACCATGGTGTATGAAGGTTGCTCTTATCTTACCACCATGTTTTGACCATCATTGACCATACTAACCCTAGTAGCAAACCGTCAAACATCGTCGACAAAATATGCTTAAGCATCCGATCAGCTACCAAGCTCGACTGATGCAGGCTTTCTTCCAACCATACGAAATAACACATACTCTCCGTATACAATATGCATATGTAAATGTGTGTGCGTGTGTGTATATATATATGTGTATATATATGTATATATATATATGTATTGTACAACCAATATATTATGATGCATTCCCTACAATAATGTGTAGTTGATGAATATATATAGCTATACTATAACAATCTACTGTATAAGATATGTATATGCAACTCATGGTATCACACCGTGTGAAAATCACCGATTTACAGCAGCTCTCCACTCGCAATGATGGTGCCTGCTCAGGCCACTGGAAAGCATCACCCAACTGACAAAGGCAAAGACACTGCAACCCCACTCTGTGATCTCACAGAGTTTCCTCAGAATCAAGAGACAGATTGTACTACTTTGCAATTTCATGCATTGAACCACAATCAATTGTGGTTGAAATATTATTGGTTATTGTCAGAGTCATAGTATGATAATGGTCAATAATGTTCTAATTTTACTACTTTGTTGTTATAACCACTCATCAACCAGAATTAAGCGCGTAGCCATCATTGACCCTGATGATTAGACCATATCAAACCACCGCAGTCCTTTCGCAAAAGAATGGTCCGTCCTTAGTGAGGTCGCTCCTCTTCCGCACGCCTCAACAAGATGTCAAAAGGCAGCCACTCGACATGACCACTTTGGCGGTTCGGGGCAAATGATTCCAATATTTATGGATTGGTCAAGTTGGAAAAGGACGGTTTTGGGATTCTTGATAGGGGTTTACCATGGTTGATAATGGTATATCAATCATGATTGATAGTGTTTATCTGATAATGGTTGATTAATGCTGGTTCATTAATAATGGTTGATGAAAAACGCTTAATCAATGATGGTTAAGTCTATAATTAATGATTAATGATTGACAATCAATATTGGTTAATCAATGGTTAATGATGATCGCAAGTCCGTGGTGCAAGAGGGTAACACCAAAACGTGTGTGCATGTGTTGTTGCAAAGCATTTTCAGGCGCTAAAGAGCATCTCTCTGCAACTCACAGTCTTGTGCATGCTTACTTGTCGGCCATCCAAGTTGGGTCGGGTCAAAACACTTTACTGTCCAAGTTCTCGTTTTCACATCAAGACTGACAACAATTCATTTTGTTGACCATCTGTGAACCATCGCTTCCTTAGTGCTCTACAACTCTAGGCCACAAGCAAACGGCTTGCAGGTACCCTGGCCACTACAACTCACTCACGATCATATCAACCAATTCTGCTTAAACAACCACTTGTTAATCATATTATGGGTATGTGCCAAAATAGTGGTACACTCAAAACCAATGGTTTCCTAGTAAATTGATCATTTTTGGGTGGGTTATTGGTTACCCTATCTTGGCACAAACCCATATGCACCATTATATGGTGGTTTCTCAAATTCGGGAACCCCAAAAAATGGTTGGTTTACTACCATAAATTATGTGAGGGATGATTTGGGGGTCCCCCTATTTTGAGAAACACCCATATAGTTGGGTGGGTTATTGGTTACCCTATCTTGGCACAAGCCCATATTTATACACCTATGTTGACAAGTACCTGCTTCGACTCTGGTTCCTCTTCCCAGCCTGGTGACATCTCCACGGCACCACGGCCGCGCCGCCGCAGCAAGTGATGCCGCACAGAAGGCCATGCGCGGGTCCTGTGGCAGCTATCCCCAACGATGGTGTAGATTCACAATGGTTTGGTTGGATATATGGTTGGTGGATGTACTAGTTACTAGGGATTCATGGCTAATCAGTGCTTAAATCATGGTGGATCATGGAGAAATAATGCTGAATAATGATCCGGCCGTAATGGTCAATAAGCGACTACAACAGTCAATGATGCTTTACCTTTGGCTGCTAGAACCTATGGAGAGTGGTTTCCAAAGCTGCTGTATTCAGCGCAAACACTCCTCGTCAGTGTGCTGCCAGCTATACGAAGACGTTTTGTTGGTCACCCTGAGTCAGCCTCTAGTAATCAAACATACCATAGGTCATACCTTGTGACATGATTTTTTTAACCGACGTGGGGTCACCTAGTCGCCTGGTTGTGAGTCCTCTGGCCGCTGGGATGTGTTATCTCTAGTCATTGATTCCCATCCAGAGTATGTGTATATCATTGGTATCTACATGTTGGCGGTTGTCCTCCTAACCATCGCAGTAGTGGCCCAGAATACTCGTAGTAATTGTGTATGGAGGCTCCATTAGTGACCATGATTACAACTTTATTGACTGACCATTATGATATGACCATCATCAACGATTGACTTCATCATGTATATGAAAACCAGCTAACTGCTAGCTAAATATTACTCATTTATTATTGACATTGAATTATCAAATTATCCTTAGGTGTAAGCTAGCTACCAGCTGACTTAATATGACCACCAGCGAATTACCAGCGAACTACCAGCTAATTGTTAATCATGACTAACTAAATTAATAATGATATATGAAGCTAATTACCATCAACAAATATATCAGTCACGATTAACGAAGTATAGTTTACAAAGTATAGTTACGATGAAGAGATATATTATACTACTTAACACATGTATCAGCTAATTACTAATTGCCAAGTACCAGCTAACTACTAGCTAACTACCAGCTAATTTATAATTACGATTAACAAATATATTGTTATCAAACAGTTTTCAAAAATATATCATACCTATGAACCTTTAGCTTCATATATCAGCTGTTTGACTAACGTTTCACCAAGTGTAACAGTTTTCCAACAGGGCGATTTCTCCCACAATCACCAGTCCTTAGCACGGCCACCAGGGACGGGGCCACAAGGATAGCCTGGCGCCATAGACATCGGCGCTAGGGCAAATAAAACGGGACTATAACGGCATTGCTAACAGATACCCTCTGGCAAACTAACATGGCAATGGAAAATCCATCATAAATGGATGATTTCTTGGTGATCCCATTAAAAAAAAAACACATAAGGAAAGAAATGAATCATGCGAGAAAGAAATAGATATAAATAAATAAACATATGAAAAATAAAGAAATCTATATTATAAACAAATAAATAGACAAATACATAGACAAACAAATACATCAATACATACTGCGTATAGAAAATTATAGGAGCACATATGTATACAGTTGTATATAAAGACGTACTTATCGATGTATGCACAAATGTAGATGTATGTACGATAATTGATTAGCCTACTTGTGTGGTGTGTTTGTTCACATGTAATATAAGTGCTTTTGTGCCCAGTAGGAATACAAGCTGCAACTAGCGTAGGGAATGGACATGAATGGACGATGAAACGTAGCATATGTGATAATAAACTTCCAACCGAACATGATGAGGACCATGTAACAACAAATTCATATACTATTTATTTCTTTCTGTGATTAATATGTCAGTATGAATGAAGTTTTGAGTAATTCTTGTCCCAATTTGAAGTCAGTCCCGTATTTGCAGAGCATATTTGTGTACCTGTGAGTATTCGTATGCATCGGTAATTACATATTGTATGTTTATGGATATCATCAACATGCATAGCCGGAAACGATGTTAAATGCACCACTGCTACAGTACAAATTGCAAACGGGACAGATAGTGTCCTATCAATGCATATGGCATATGTGCCTTTGTATAGTTGCAAATATCCACCGTGAAAACAGTGTACATAAGTATCTTTAGATAGAAACATATCCATAATTATATATATATACATATTCATGTTGAAAGATACAAACCATTAAAACCCAGTGTGAATGCACATCAATGTTCAAGTACGTGATAGAGGCAGGGACACCTCTATGGCTATGTCAACAAAGCGGCTGACGGCTAACTATCCAGACTTTGGCAAATGGCTGGTCCCGCTTACAAGCTGTAGAATATTTTAGTTCATTCCCATTCTTCGGGACCATGAAGACAAACCCTAATCGACACCTGAAACAAGAAGCGCAAATTTAAACAAGAAGTGCTCAACTGCTTTATATAAGGCGTGTGCCGAGGGAGTAATTTGGCTTTCCAAAGCGGACATGCTGTTGGGCTGCCAGTTGAATTTCAGGCATCTCGGATCACCCTGAAGAGTGAACTGTTTCAACTAAAATCAAGAACAGTTGGATATGATATCGAGCTCAGACTCACTAGAGCAGTTAGAGCAGTGTCAAAAAATGCATTGCGATCCTCTGAAAATGGTTCTGGCAGATTCGAATAGTAAACGATGATCATGCCCTACAAGGTAGATCCAGTAAGCATATTGGCGATCCATTCAGAACAGTATGCTTATTCCTGGGCTTCAAGAGGTAACGCCCAAAATCTACTGTTTGCAATTCCCCAATGTTTAATCCACCTTGGAATTAAGCCAAACCGATGGGGTGCACCATTCTACAGTAATGTTTAGCTAATCATCATCACCCATGGTTCTTCTTGTGTCCACAACGGTAGCAAAGGGTCTAATGCGATGTCTGCCCCATAGTGAAGTGGTAACCATGCCATATTAGCAAACCAGTTGTCCTTTGCCGCCTGCAGAATTTATCATTAACCATACCAAAGCTTTATGATGGTTGATCATGTTAATAAACCACCTGATAAACAAGCTATAACAAGGTTTCTTGATGGCTTAACAGTCAACTATGTTTGGCCCTTGGAGAAGCGGTAACCCTCCCCATAATTCCACCATGTTTGGAAATCATCACCCAAGGTTATATAATCAGAATTTTTATTATCATGTTGATCATGGTTGATAAACCACCCTGTTTTGATTGTCATGTAGCCTTGTGGTTTATAAACATCATAGGGTGGTCTATCGACCATAATCGAAAGGTCTTAACAATCACCTGTAGATCATAACCTTGCTCAATAAACCACCCCATAACCACCCTATAACCTATAGGGTCTCAACAAAACCACCCTATAGGTTATAAACCACCAAAAGGTCTCAATAAAGCAGCCTACTCAGCCTACAATCTTGTTTCTGATCATGAACCAAGCTCTGGTGCTTGATCTGGATCCATTTTCCATACGAATCACCGGTCCCAATGTCGCTCTGGCTCCGCCTTCCCACGTGGCGGAAGCCGTGGCCCACGGCCGGTCGCGGTCGTGCCGGTCGCGGGAGCGGCTCCCGCGCGTGTGGCCGGCGGCAAGGCGGCCATGGGTGCTGAAGCATCTGGAAATCATGGGAAGTTCATCAGTTCATTGTGATTAATGTATTGATAAATGATGATTAGTGATTGATGATTACTGATAAATCATGGTTGATGATGAATCACTGATGATATCAGTAATCATTAACCATCATGGTTACTGATGATTGCTGATAAATGATGGTTAATGATGCTTAGTGGGTGGTGGTTGATGATCAATGTGATTGAATGATGGAAAACATTATCATGTTGGTTGTTGATGATTTATTGAGGGTTTGTAAGGATGATTGGTGATGATTGATGATGTTTAGTGATCGTTCGTGATGGGCGAAGATGGCTTTTGATTCCTTTAAGCGATGGTTATAATGATGGTCAGTGTTGGTCAATGGTAATTCAGGCTAATGATTGGGAATTTTTAACAGTTCTGAATGACCAGCAAAAATGGTTGCGTACTGATGGCTAATGTTCAAATAATGGCTGAGAAATGCACCATCTACGGTCTATGGTTAAGCGTCATTCAAGCCCAAAAGAACCATTTCTGATGGATTCTTGCAACAACGACTCTGATCTACCAAAAAAAATCAGTACAAATCAAAGTAAATCAATCTACGCTTCTATGCAAAGGATCACCCAATCTTTGAACTCTAGATGGTGCTGAAGGTGAAAGATATCTCGAGACTGACCGAAGCCAGCGGTGGATCGGCACCAGCATCCATCGCAACAGGCGGGGGGTGTTTGGCAGCCGGAGATTCTTCGGAGGCACTGGATTGGACAAGGAACACAAAACATAGTTGTCTATTGGGGTTTCTCAAAACAGGAGTACCCCAAAACGGTTGATTTATTAGTGTAATAAATAGTATAAATGGTTCATGAAGGAATTGGTCCGACTTATTGGTATAAATTCAATGGTTCATGAAGGGATTGGTCCGACAGGGTACCCTGTATAAATTCAATGGTTCATGAAGGAATTGGTCCGACTTATTGGTATAAATTCAATGGTTCATGAAGGAATTGGTCCGACTTATTGGTATAAATTCAATGGTTCATGAAGGAATTGGTCCGACTTATTGGTATAAATTCAATGGTTCATGAAGGAATTGGTCCGACTTATTGGTATAAATTCAATGGTTCATGAAGGAATTGGTCCGACTTATTGGTATAAATTCAATGGTTCATGAAGGAATTGGTCCGACTTATTGGTATAAATTCAATGGTTCATGAAGGGATTGCTCCGACTTATTGGTATAAATTCAATGGTTCATGAAGGGATTGCTCCGACTTATTGGTATAAATTCAATGGTTCATGAAGGAATTGGTCCGACTTATTGGTATAAATTCAATGGTTCA
Source organism: Symbiodinium kawagutii (assembly GCA_009767595.1). Classification (NCBI taxonomy): domain Eukaryota; class Dinophyceae; order Suessiales; family Symbiodiniaceae; genus Symbiodinium; species Symbiodinium kawagutii. The sequence goes on along the minus strand of VSDK01016989.1, from coordinate 348,652 downwards.
TGAAGGAATTGGTCCGACTTATTGGTATAAATTCAATGGTTCATGAAGGAATTGGTCCGACTTATTGGTATAAATTCAATGGTTCATGAAGGGATTGGTCCGACTTATTGGTATAAATTCAATGGTTCATGAAGGCATTGGTCCGACTTATTGGTATAAATTCAATGGTTCATGAAGGCATTGGTCCGACTTATTGGTATAAATTCAATGGTTCATGAAGGCATTGGTCCGACTTATTGGTATAAATTCAATGGTTCATGAAGGAATTGGTCCGACAGGGTACCCTGTATAAATTCAATGGTTCATGAAGGAATTGGTCCGACAGGGTACCCTGTATGACCCCACCAAAGCACCCATCACGCGATCGTCGTGATGAGAATCCTTATCATACGCGGTCCTCCAACATGGAAAATCTAGCAACTCCCAACTCCCAAAATCGGGTACCCTAAGCATCCCTAAGCAACATTGAACTCCCATCAAAAATGCACATGTCAAGCTGGCCTGGAACCCTCATGATACACTGTTGGCAATCCGTCAGCAGTGCCACTGATTCTGGATTTGGTGGACCCTACTTACGTAGTTGTGGACAGGTTGCTAATGATGATCATTGACAATTGGTTTGCATGAGATACTGATCCTTAAATTTCTTAAATTTACCGCAATCATTATTCCAGTGTAAACATGTGTCGAAAATACAAAACATGATGCGTGAACACATAACATGTAAAAATGCATCCCAGCATCATCTAGCATCATTTGATTCCATCAAGCAGTTTTCAATTCATCACCCTAATCATCTCACCCACGGTGCAGCGATCAGGGGGCCGCGCACCCATCCGTCATTGGTGGCCTGCTGTGAGATGCTGGTGACCATGAGGGAACATACCATGGTCAAAATCCAACAATCTTTGTGAACTAACCATTCCACAAACTAATCCGCCCTGCCACGCAAAAATTGGCAATAATTACATCTTGTTCAGCCTCAGTGTGCAGTGAGGATGGGATCTGCGTTTGTTTTTGGTATAATTAAGTGACACTCCAACTGTTGCGACTTAATGTTTTTTTCCAAATCTATCACTGTTGCAACACAAACGGAGCAGGATTTCTGTTAGTACCAATTTGATTGCTTTCCCGAGTCCACATCTGAAATATTCAATGGTTTACATTGTTTCTGAATGTTTCTGAATGTTTCTGACATGTTTTGAATCAATAACTAATAAAACCAAAAAAATTGAAGAAAAACTCTGCACAATTCATTGTGTTCAAATGTTCACATGTTTTTGGTTGAGGTCCAGGGTTGATTGCTAAGGGTGAGTTCGGATTGTTACATGTGGGTTTCATCATTTTTGCCCCTTTCTTTTTTTTGTGTTCGATGCTGCATTCCACGTCGCGACAAGTCATATATTTGAACACAAACATTCAGATTTTGCCAATTTGGTGGATGAGGACGCGTCCCACAGGGAAATACGAAAAAATCATTGATTTTCAACCTTGGACGAAAATCTAAAATGCCGAAGCGAAACTGAAATACCCAATATTGCCAATACCCGCAACAAATTTTGCATACAAAACGAACAAGAAAAAATAATCGCGCCGGCAAAACATGCCAATCAATGTTCTACATAAATGGCCGTCAACGACAAAAACAAGGACAACAACAACAACAAGAACATCGTCAACAGAAACAACAACAACGACAACAACAACAACAAAATGTGAACATCAACTACAACGACAACACCAACCACAACGACAAACAAACATCAAGGGCAACGACGGCAACGACAACAACAACAACAAACAACGACAAACAACAACAAACAACAACAAACAACAACAAACAACAACAAACAACAAACAACAACAAACAACAAACAACAATGACAACAACAAACAACAACAAACAACAAACAACAAACAACAACAAACAACGACAAACAACAAACAACAAACAACACACAACAAACAACAAACAACACACAACAGCAAACAACAATCAACAAACAACACACAACAGCAAACAACAATCAACAAACAACAAACAACAACATACAACAACAACCACAACCACAACAACCACAAGATAAAACATCGTCAACAACAACAACAACGACAACGACAACGACAACGACAACGACAACGACAACGACAACGACAACGACAACGACAACGACAACGACAACGACAACGACAACGACAACGACAACGACAACGACAACGACAAACGACAAACAAGAACAAAAAACAAACACCAACTACAACAACAGCAGCCCCATGCAGCCCCACCACCAACACCACGACCACCACCACCACCAACAACAACAACAACAACAACAACCACAACCACGACGACGACAACGGGAAGCGGGACAAACGACGCAATAATTGACGCATTTGTTCTCCGACGCGGCCATACCTTGTGACCTGACTGTCTCGCACCATGTGCCCTAGCCCTGTGAACAAACCCAGATTAAATACATAAGTACACTACGTCTCTGCGTAGCGTTCTCGTGTGCCCTGGAAACTGTTGCGTTCCATTGGTCTGCGCCCTTAGAACAAACGCCCTGTCGCTGCGATCGGTGGTTTTACGTGGCAAAAGAAACCAGCAGCAGGCCCGCCTCTTCGCAGCTCACCTGCCAAGCTGCAGACGTGGCGCCCGCTCTTTCATTCGGCCCCCAGCGATTTGTGAAACGCGCGCCCCTCCCCAAGCGAAACCACAACTGAAAGCGGCTCCTCTTCCCATTGCCAAGACTTCTTGGTCTTCTTGCCCCCTCAGCAGCAGCTCCGGTTTGGCTGCCGCGCAAGTTTGGGAGCCGATCGCTGCCACGGAGCTATCACGGACGGGAAAGTCTTACAGTTGCGATTTTGGGCGCGGACGTTGCCATCCCAGAAAGAAAATGAGAAACCATGGTTTCAAGCAAAACGAAAGACGCGTGATTCATGGCAGGCGGGTCCAAAAGCTCAAACATGTTGGCCTCTTGGCGTGCTCAGATGGTTCGAGGCAATGCATAACTTCACATTCGAATCACTGCTAAAATAAATTTGAGCAAACCTTGAGCATAGAAACGCTCCGCTGAGGCCTTTGGTACTAGAAGTGAAATCAGAGTATGGATCTTATCGAAGATTGCACAGATTGGAGAAAGTGATGATTCATGAGGCTTGTTTGAGCTGCTGTCCAACAAGCCTATGTTTTGAACAAAACGCTTTAACCAGTTGCAACCGAATGGATGGTCCTCTTGGACCCCCCATTGTGAACACCGACATTTTGGGAAATAACTGGCTCTCTTTTCCGACGACATGTTTTTTCCATTGGATGCACAAGACTCCAGACCAGTGGTCAGTGGTCCCCAAAAAAGGCAGGAAATGCAACAAGTCTCAAGTTTCTTGAGGGCACAGGGAAGATCAAACCCAAAGAAACTCATCGGTTCGGCAAAGGTAGAGAAGGGTCCCCCTATTTAGCCAACCAAGCATTGCAACTGTTTGAGTTCCACAGTCCTTTGCAATGCAACCAGTTACCATTTCAATGCCTTGCAGGGATCGAGCCCGTAAGTTTCCACAGAGGTGCCTCCACACCAAGCACAATGACGTTGAGGGCTGTGATGGCTGGATCAAAATGCCGTCCTTTCAATGAATCATATGGCTGAACAAAACCTATGTGCACGTGTTTGAAATCAACAGCCAGCACTTGCTGGTCACCAGTATCTCTTGTTTTCAAGGGTGAGCAAGCAATAAACCACTAGCAGCCGTTGCTATCTGCTGCCCATGTCTATGGTCTCGGGTAGCCAACCATGTTTCTTTGAAAACAAGCAGCCAGAAACAGACCAGGGGCGGAGCGTAAAACAAATCCGCCTGGATGGCCTTGATGGGTCAACTATGCGATGCGCGTACCAAAGAGGTCACCCTGTGCGCCCCGAAAGGAGAGGCAGGAGAGGCAGCTTAGAGACACGGGCCATGAGCCACAGCCCTGAACTGCAACCGGGTCATCAAAAGGTACCCCAACAGATTGATAACACTGACAGATTCGCATCCCCCATTGAGCATCAGAATGGTTACAAATGGTTTACATGGTGGTTTCTCAATATTAACCCCCCAAAATGGCGGGTTGATTGCATTTCATATCATTTCATATTGTATCTTCTTACTGTAACAATGGATCTAAATAGATTAAATGGGCTTGAGTCACACCCATATGGATCGCCATTTCGTAGAGCCCTGTGCGCCAAGACTCAGCTGTGACAACAGGAACCTCAACCGTTGATTGATCGGGGGTATCTGCTGCAGTATCCCCCAAAACCTCAACCAAATGGTACCCCCCGATTCATAAACCTACGCTTTATCAATCCAGGGTTCACATTGACACACGTGGTGTAAATTTCCTTTTAAGGAGGTACTGAACAACAAGCACAGGCAATTTGGCTTTGGAAACTTCGAACATGAAAAAGGATCATTCAAAAAATGTGTGGACGGCTGCTATAGAATTTCCGCGACAGTGGGCAACAAACCATCTAGTGGTACCAAAGGCTGTTCAAACAATCAAGGCTAGTCGTTATTCTCAAGCAAATTCAAGCAGCAACACTGGCCCCCAGGTCATCTGACGTCAGCAATCGCAGCGACGCCAGTCACCAGGTACGAGTAACAGTTCCTATGACCCATGGCTGTCGCTGGTAGCTTTACACCGATGAAATGCTGAGTGGATAGCTGTTCACCATGGCCTTCCCCTGTTGGTTGCTGATGTCCTCACAAGAGATCTTGCTTCGGTCGATACGCATCGGCCACTGCTCCTATGGATGTACGACATGGCTCAAAACCTTGATTACTCAAGATAAAAATTCCAAGGAAAAACTACTGCTTGTTTCGAGATTGGTTTTCCACATCGACCTCCCCAACGTCCCCAACTACAGTAAATATGTTTGGCATTCTATTTTTGGCAGCATTGTTTGCCAATATTATTCTCATCCACTTCAACCTTTTCAGGTTGGGTGATTAATCATTAACCAACCATTAGCCAAGCATTAATCAACAATGAGTCAACCATTGATCAACCATTAAGCAACCAGTAATTGTCCATTAATCAAATATTAGCCAAGCATTGACCAACCAAAGACCCACCATCAATCAACCACTAATCAACCATCAATCAACCATCTATCAACCACTAATCAACCATTACCCCTGTTGGTTGATGACCGATCTTTGGCGGTGCTGCATCCACCGTTCATGCCCCACTGGGCCATCGCTGCATCGTTTCTGGGCCCACCATCTGGCTGAGTCGTCACCTGGACGACTTTGGGAGGTGGGATCGGTTGCTGGGAGGCGCTTGGGTTGGTGGGTTCATCGTTAATTGTTCGTTGGTTAATGCTTAATGGTTGGTTAGTGCTTGGCTCATGGTCAGGTCAGCTTGGGTAAGGTTGGGTTGGCTTGTGGGTGATCTTGCTCGGTTGGGCCACCGAGCAACCAGTCGGCCGGTCGGCCTCATCTCTTTGGGATCGAAATGACACCGGTCAGCTGAAGCTGGTCATCAAAGTTTGAATCAAAAATCGGGAAGCCGCGTCCCCCCATCCAAGCCATCAAAGCTGGCACTTCTCCACATCTACAGTTTTACCCAAGGGTAATGAACACCATCATCTACTGCATGTAATTATTGTTCTTGTTGGTTTTTCTTGTGCAGTATGAACACTGTCAACCCGATTTAGTGCCCATCAAACATTATCAGCAAGTATCCAATGATATCAACGCCCTATCAACAACTATCAACCATAAAATCATCATATCAACAACTATCAACCACTGATATCAACAACTATCAGCGCCCTATCAACCATAGAAAATCAATATCGTCAATCCTCAGCAACCAGGTGGCAAGCGAGTAACACCAACCACCCTGAAGGCTCTGCCAGATGAAGCGTGGCAAGCAACTGGCCTTGGTTGGTGTCTTCTTGCCAGTCAGACTTCCAACTCCTGCGAGCCGCGTAGCGCCGTAACCCATTGGTTGGTTGGTTGGTGGGTGGGTGGGTGGGTTGGTTGGTTGGTTGGTTGGTAGGTTCGTTGATTCGCTGGTTGATTGGTATCTCTTGTTGGGTGATTAGTTGGTTGGTTGGGTGGATGACTAGGGGTATCCCTGTAGCTGTTTCAGGACACCTCGAAATGAAACAATGAGGGGAAGGCTCTTCAATGGTCAGCTGCCACCCTTTCACTCATGTTGTTGAAGCACCAATCAGGTCCTTGCTTTTGACGTAGAACAAGCATTACTGGTTGGTGGTTTCAACCCCTATGAAAAATATTAGTCAACCAATCAATGGTTAATAATTACTAGGAAAAATAAAAGATGTTTCAAACCACCAGCCAGATTAATTCATAATGCCTATATCCCCTCCGCAACTGCTGGTGTCGAATGCTGCTTTTAAAGCTGGCCGGAATGGCAAGGTATGATGATTCGGGTATATCCAATCTATCGGGCCAAATCAGGGGTTTCCAAAACGATCTACTCAACCAAATGTGATACTGATACTTACTCTATTGAAAGCTTATCGTGTTTTGATGGTTCGGGGAACCCCATCTTTGGACAAACGGAACAAAATGGAGACCGTAGCCTTGACCAGCCACCAGCTTAATATTACAAATTCAAGAAATATTACTGTAAAGATACAAGATATATTACTATAAATAATAACTACAAATATTAATAGTTCGACGTCCCTGCAGTCGAAGGTGATTCTGTTGGATTGCTGCGTACAAATTAGGTGTGTATGCACAGCAGCACTGTCGGTAGGTAAAGATCATGTTTTCTTCTACTGGTTGATTCGTTTTTTCCAATTTGATGGCAAGTTCCGTACACAACATGACCATGCCTGGGTCTATTTGGAGAAACGGCCATTACCCCAAGTCTTGGTTTCGCCGCAACCATTTAGAGCTTATTTCAAAATGAAAGGACAATAATGGATCAATAAAAAAACCATTCAAGGATCAACAAAAATCAAAAACCATCAATTGAAGCATGAATTCACCATCATTCACCATTGTCAAACCAGAATCAAGGATCAATTAAACTACATCATTAACCCAATCACTAACCACAACAAACCATGTTAGAAACAGGTCATAACCATCGCTGGACAGGAGAAAATTGGACTCAGCGTCGTCGCCATCTCACCGGTACCCGCGGGTCCCATCACATCCCGTCCTTCCGCTCATGGCGACCTGGAAGATGTATCATCAACCAAAGAAATTGTGACACTCTGGGAACTTCAGACTTGTTGCTAGTACATATATGCAAATATTGATACAATACACTTATGTTTCAAAAAAGACAAAACATCTAATCACATATAAATATAAACTATGGGGATGAAAGAATGAATGAATGAAAAAATGAATGAATGAATGAATGAACGAACGAACGAACGAAGGAACGAACTAACGAACGAACAAAGGAAGGAAGGAAGGAAGGAAGGAAGGAAGGACTGACTGACTGAATGACTGAATGACTGAATGACTGAATGACAGAATGACTGAATGACTGAATGACTGAATGACTGAATGACTGAATGACTGAATGACTGAATGACTGAATGACTGAATGAATGACTGAATGACTGAATGACTGAATGAATTACTGAATGACTGAATGACTGAATGACTGAATGAATGAATGACTGAATGAATGACTGAATGACTGAATGACTGAATGAATGAATGACTGAATGAATGACTGAATGACTGAATGATTGAATGACTGAATGACTGAATGAATGACTGAATGACTGAATGACTGAATGACTGAATGACTGAATGAATGAATGACTGAATCAATGAATGAATGAATGAATTAATGACTGAATGACTGAATGAATGAATGACTGAATGAATGAATGACTGAATGAATGAATGAATGAATGACTGACTGAATGAATTACTGAATGACTGAATGACTGAATGAATGAATTACTGAATGAATGAGTGAATGCAAGCAACAATGCGGAGCTTTGGCGATGGCGATTTTGATCTTGCGACGCAAGAAGTGAAGCCCAAGATAGAGTAGCAACGTAGCCACTTACTTTGAGTGCTCCACAAAACCCTGAAGAGCACACATTTGGTGGTTTCTCAAAATAGGGGACCCCCAAATCATCCAATATTCTATTATTTATAGTAATAAACCAGCAATTTTTGGGGTCCCCTATTTTGAGAAACACCCATTTGTAGAGGTGGATAATGGTGATCCCTAGAAATCAACTAGCCACCGAGCCCCGCCTGCTGGTGCCATGGCAGAGCGTTGATTCATCGATGTGCTACGTTTATATATGTGCAGACCTAACTCGGATGACTCAACCGCTAGGCGACTGGGCTACCATCTCCATCTCCTGGCTGTCTTTCGCAAGCAGTTTGAAATGAATACACATGAATCTTCCATGCAAATCAAAGATGCTGGTGACAGACTTGCGTCATGTAACCATCTTGCTTGACTTGCAATTGCGGCGACTAGCCATGGGTAACTTGCTGCTTGTGTTTCCTGCTCTCTGTACCCTTGGAGGATGTTTTCCATGTGCCAATTCTTCGTTTGATAAGCTGTCAAAGGTGATTTCACGACGATGGGTTTTAGCAACTGCGCCACCCACTGGCCCAGTCCCTGCATGGTCATGGCGAATTGAAGCCCCCCAGAAGACCGGAAAGACTTTCAATCAAAATAAAAAAGGTCCAACAAGTCCCTGTATCCAATGTGGCTCAAGTTTGCGGAATCAAAGTCAATCATCATCATCATCATCATCATCATCATCATCATCATCATCATAAGCATAGTCTACTCGACCCAATTAGGAAGGCGCACAGCTTGATCCCAGGTGTGATCCCAGTTGGGGATACAAAATCCAACGGTCCACTGACTCGATGGTAATCAAGTACGTCAAACATGGTGCCCAAGCGGAATCATACCACACAGGCGTCCCAAGTTGCTGAGTTTGAAAATTGCCTCATGTAGAGTAGCATCGCAACTAAACCTTTTACGACAATGATTGTGTCAGGGACGCCGGGGTGTGGAATTGCCAAGAGTCTTTCTTATGGAGTGTCCAGGCTGATGAATCAATTAAAACAGCGGTGTTTTGGGCTGTTCGAGTTGCAAAGTTCGGTCGGTTCTTCCACGGGAAATGGTTTGAGGCAAAAAAGTTCGGTGTCTGGGCGCTGATCAGCTTCAAATTTGAACAAATCAATGCATCAAGGCCACCTTTCCCAGGAAGACCACATGCCCCGCAAAAAAAAACACAGTATATAAATTTATCGACTTTACTTTGAAGCATGTGAACAGATGTTCAAAGAAGTTTAGTTGAAAACCACAAGCTTCAAGTAACCAGCGAGCGAAGGGTTCATGTTGCTTTAAGCCCTTCATTATCAGGCGGGCATGAACGGTAGCGAGCCATGATCAAACGTAGCTAAACCATTGAGGCCAAGCTGCAAGCCATGACGTGCTGATCCTCGTCTTTTTGTCGCCGCTGGTTATGGGTTCTTCCCCACCAGCGTCAGGCACTTCGTCCTGACCGCCGGGTAGTAGTGGCAGGGTAGCGAGCTTTCTTTGGTGCCAGGGTCACCACCCTTACTTTCTTGAACTGGATGGCTTCAATTAATACGCCTTCTAGCTTATAACTTATAACCATATCATCTGCATCTTATGCTTTGTCACTTAAATGATCGTAAATCCTTTGTTCTTGTTCTTCAAACTTCTACTTGCAGCAATTCGGATTTCACCCCCATGTTCGATCTACATTTTGACATCATGAGATGTCCGGGGCGACTATCCCATCTGCCGGTGCGTTTCCCTTCAGAAAAGTACAAGATATCAGGGGGATCTCTGGAATCTGAAAATTTCCGGAAACACACTTGTTGAGTTGCTGGAAGACTCTGCTTTCTCCTCTTGCGACCGCGATGACGAAAGGTGCAAATTGGGATTGCACCTGATTACGCGTGGATTTTTTGTAACGAATATGCGATGGAGACGACCTCGCTAGCATGTGGTTCTCCATCATGAACCCAGGCCCAAGCGAAGCAAATCGCTGATCCTGGAGGTCCCTCTATGTAGGTCATGGAGACAGTGGCTCACCAGTCCCTCACCACAGGGCCTCTCCCTTGTTCCGGGTCAGAAAGCCTGGCAAAGGTCGGTGGCTGATCTTGTACCAAACCTAGTGGCATAAATAACGGCTCTAATGGGTCAGTTCCATCCGTTGATCATTTCTTGGCTCCGACATGCTCCGACAAGCAACGACTATCGCTTGCATTGCATTGGCTTGTTCTACTGGAGCATGCTAAGCTAATGACGTTGGTAATTGCTAAGCTTGTGAAAACTACCAGCCGCATCACTTAGCCACCAATTAACCACCCATGAACCGTTGGCTGGTTGCAGTCCAAAACGTGGGCAGTTCGCGGACCAAGTGATACCTGATCCATCTGTAGAATCTCAGCAAGTCTTCATGGCTCAGATTCGAGGGATTCCGTCGACTGCAGGTGACGGTCAAGCAGTCCCCCCCAAAACAAAATGATTTCACAAATCTTAGGTGTGCCAAACTAATCTTAGCTGTGCCAAACTGCTAATGGAAGAATTTTCAAGTTCAATCATTGCGAAACATCAAGTTACCTCGACTTCCATTCTTTGGGCTTCCAAGATGGTCACTGGCCAGTGGCAAGGTTGTGTTCAATGGTGGATCCACAAAATGCTCCTTTTAATGCATCATGTATCTATGAGGGCATACCACCTATCTATGATCCCTTGACATTCGGAGTCAAGCTTTTACGGAGACTATATTGTACCCTTGAAACTGAGCATCTTTCCTGAAATCACATCCGTCTTATGTTTCCTGCTTCCACATCTGGAATTTGACCATACTTGTTTGATTGGGTTTGGTCATGATTGGTCGAAATGTAGCTACCCTACATCACATTCCATACTCATATTGATTGTCTGGGATGATTAAAATAATACATGCACCACGGATATATGCATGTCTGCCTAACAATTGTGCATGCCACAGTCCGTCCGGCCTATGCAGCTTGCCGATGTAATGACAGCCATCAACAGCGCCAAAGGCAATGAGAAGCGGCGCACCAGCTGCAGTAGCGCCTGACAAAAGGTTTGGAGTTGTTGATGGTGAATTGATAATTTCAGGTTTGCCTTTCTAATTAAGTGGCCAATATATGCTTGATAATGGCAAGCCATGGTTAATGTTTGGTTGATCTATTCTGTATGCATGAAGGGACGATGAATAGATAGCGCATGCAAAGTGCGGCAATACGCCCGCCAACATGTGCAAATATAATGGTGACAAGTCGATCGGTTGAATCCACAAAACAGGCACATAAGCAACGCTGCTTCCCCAACTAGAATGATCTGCGAGTCCACTTCGTCGGTGAAAAACGGATCTCAAGGAGTCACTGGTGATGGCAAGGATGCCATGCAGGTTCTGCACTTTGCATGGTATCCCCTTTCGACATCCAAACAAACCACAGGTTCACCTACGCATCCCGCCGTTCGTACTCGTACTCAGCTTGCTGATTGTTTTAAGTTTCATGCCCACAGCTTCATCAGTATCCCCAGCTTTGTGCCCCCAGTCTTCGTTGGTGGATACGCACTGAAATGTACATGTCGGTCATAAATATCAAGTAAACATCTACTTAAATTCCGGCCATATACGGGGGGTTCTCAAAACAGGGAACCCCCAAAATCATCCTTGATTAACCATCTATAGGAATCAACATGAATAAACCAACCATTTTTTGGAGAGTTCTTATTTTCAGAAACACCCAAAGATCAAGCATATATGGCTGTGGGTCAAAACCCCGTACCCCTGGTTCCCCTATCATTAGCCATTGTTTTCCCTATTATTACTGGTTATTATCCCCCATTATTGGTTGGTTAATATTGACCCATGGCCATATATCAAGCTCTTCGCGGGCGATCATTGGCACCTCCAAAGGTCCTGGGAGGCTGGCAGCTAAGCAGCGAATCAGGATGAGCCTCGCGTTGCGGAGCATGCACCAACCGGACCATCACAAGGATCATGCTGAATGGTGACTCACAACGGTGAATGAATCGCAATGGTTCGCAATCATGCTGAAACCAATGGTGAATGGTTCGCAATCATTGTTTGACTGATAAGATGATAATGGTGAATGATGTTCGATGATGGTGGATGATGCCTGATGATGGATGATGGTTAATGATGGCTGATGATGGTTAATGATGGTTGACAATGATTTGTGATTCTTGATGGTCGTGAATAAATATAAATCAGCAGCAGGGTTGTCCAAAGCGAGGTGGAGAAACCATCCACCAATTTTGTGTGCATTCAATCATAATGAACAAAACAATGGTTACTGACCAACAAGAGGCAACAATATGGATGGTGTATTCTCATCTTCTCCGGAATAGAACAAACCAGATTAGGGACAGATGGGGATACTCCGATTCTTGGAGATGTTCATATGGATGCTTCTTAAACTTGAGAACCCCAAACATGATTGTTTATTACTTATTACAGTACTATAAATGACAAATTTTGGATGATTTGGGGTACCCATATCTATATGGAGGAAACGAGCTAACAAAAGCCTCAATCTGTATCCCGGATGAGGCTTTGAATCACTGTCAACCGAGCAGGAAATTCAGCTGCAACTTTCTCAGGGATGGTGGCGGCATAAAAGGATATATGATGCATGCCATATTATGTATAAATGAGGACAAGAATAGTATACATATGTATACATTTAATTACACATGTGCCCCTACCGGTTTTGCAGGTATTGAACACATTTGAAACCTCAAGACCCGACGAATAATAAAGTGTCCATACCTAGTTTGTCGGTTGCTCATGTGTGGGTATGCATATGTCATACATGTCATTAGGAAATCTACAATGATTCACCACCAAACATGGCAGCATGACTACCCACAATATGTTAGGGGGTCCAACTCGTGCTTATGATCTGATGCAAAGCAACGGACTGAAGAGTTCTCAGTGGCTCAAAATGGCATGGAGAAGGGGCTTGGGGCATGTGGGATAGATGGAATTGATGGCCATGGCACATGTGGTTGGATAGGATGGAGGCAACCGTCCAGGCCTTGCTACAGTTCCGCTCAGGTTTAGCCTCAGCCATGGTGGTGGCTACCCCATTGGTGACATCTGGGGCTCACGCTTTGGCTACAACGGGAGACTCAGCTAACAATCTGCTTTGTGAAAAAGGTATGTGCCACAACAAATGATTCCGCATCAAAATCGTTGCTCTGCCCCCCTCGTCTAGTCCCGGGGCAATGTAGGCAGTTGAGCAAGACGACTGTTTGTAAATTCAGGACCCCCAGGTCTAGCAGCCCAAATTCAATGTTTACTGTCTCTTGGCCCACGGAAAGTCCGGAGCTATACATGATTATGTATCCATGGCTGAAAATTGAAATGTGCAAGTCAATCAAGCACTAGCTTCTTCTGGGAGATTAGCTGAAGAACATGATACAATGCAAATTGTGGGTACATCAAACTCGACCCAGGATCTACAGACTCCTGGGTGGTTACTGCTACGTTTGGGGGTATGCTCCACTCAACCCTGTGGCTGAATGTGTGTCTAACAGTATCAAACGGACCCACTACATGTGCGTGGACATTCAATAGTCAAAAAATCGCATTGCATCTTAATCAAAATACATGGATACATGTTCAAACATCTCAATCGCCATTCATGTATCCATATTATGTACTTTTCAAAGATATATTACTGCTTGGTGGTTTCAACCGCTCTGAAAAACATGTTTGTCAATCAACCAAGGGGAAGATAAGAATTGTCAATCAATCAAACCATCAACCGTAACTAGATGTTGTAGCTGGTCACTATCCCCCATAGTTACCAACTGTAAACGATACTTGACCATAGAAAATCATGGTCCCAGCTGCGTGAAGAAGAAGCTTGGCGCCATGCGAGAAGCCCCCGCCAACAAGCACACGATGGCGCCGGGCCTCAGCGGATCGGATGGGACCTAGGAGCATTGGTGGCTGGTGAAGCTGATGGTTAAAATGATGGTTCAAGTAGATGAGTACCAAAATCTGAGCTACATGATTAATTCTATGGTTGAACTGATGGTTAGCTATTAGATAGATACATATAGATACATAGTGTTGTTACTAATAAAACTTGATTTCAACTGATAATTCAAACGCTTGATACATGTTGATACCCTAGGATGCCCCTAGGAATTGTTGGCAAAAAAGCAAAAGCATCATTGATACAAAGAAAATTGGCATTTGACCGTTGGCTTTTATGATCCTGTAAGGAGGCATATGGGCTACAAACCCAATTAAGTTGTCAGGAACGTCCAGGTGAAAACCTCTTGTGACTGGCGACGCTTCCTCGTCATTGGCCCTGTGAAAATAAAGCAACATGTCAACAGCTTTCTTTTCGCTGCTGCTTGTCATTTGGGATCAGTGTTTCTACTGTTTGATCTAGGTTGGAAGTGTTGGTTGCCTGTGTCCGAGGGAATATGCACATTACATTGTTTACCAACTGTATATGCGCACGTGGAAATATATGCACATATACATATATATATATATCATACTCTCTCTCTCTATATATATATATATATCATACTCCATATATATATATATAGGGGTGTGTGTGCCACATGCAACCATATGAAACAGCAATACAAAAACAAATGTGCATACATACAAAAAATATACGCCCAACAAGCAGTTCCGGCAGCACTGACCCGGTCCAACAGCGCTGACAAGTCGGATGGTCACTAGTTGCTGTACTTCCCCATCCCAATTGTTGATAAGACTCATTACCTACTTGTATACATAGAACCATCTATCCACCACTATCTAATTAACCATTAGTCATAACCATCTAATCATCACCATCCTTAACCCCATGAATCCTTCACCACCGGCACCTCTGGCGCTACCAAGCAGCTCCGGCGCGGCCCTCCGGGCAAAGGCGGAGCGGCAGCGCTGCAGCGCGCCTGCAGCCCCGCTGCCGAGGCGGTGCTTCAGCCAGCGGAGGCCTTGGTCCTGACGCGGCCACCGGGGCAGCGGTGGATTCATGGGGCTTCATGGTGATGGTGGAACACCCCTTCTATGGCTGGTCCAGCTGCCATCAGAAAGAGTGGGTGTCATGATCATGGGAAGATTATTGCTGACTGACAATTTGAGGGTCAGCCACAGGGAACCTCCAAAGTTATGGTTGGTTTATTACTATAAACGGTTCAACAAGGATGATTTGGGGTTACACCTGCTTTGAGAAACGTCTATCTGTGAAAATGATGGATAATCAAATCGAATGAAATATCATAAACCAACTTCTCACAACTACTCCCTGGCTGATGAAATCCAATAAACGGAATCTGTCCCTGAGAATGAAGACTGATCACAATCAACTAGCTGGATGGCGGCTAGTAGCAGACTGCAAACGTGAGGAACAAAACAACTATGTAAGTAGTAAGTCATTTAAGTTGTAGCGGGTCACTGGTGGTCAATAGATAGATGATGGAAAGCAACAGCTCGGACAACAAGGCAGTGAAAGGGTTTCAGATGAAGAATGCAGCAAGTGATGAGAAGTGCCAATGAGAATCTATGCTTGATTCATGCCGATGTCGATTCGCGGATAATGACCAACTCCCTCACGTTTCCTGTTCAACTTGATACGTTTGGGATTTGTTTGGCATCACCAATACGAAAACTGTTCATACTTGTTGGTCCGCATGATCAATGACAAATGTTTTCCCTGTGTCCTGGGTGCCGCGTTGAATGGAGGAATGTCACGCAACCACTATGAAAGCAACGGGAACAACGTTCAAAGAGGAGCTCAGATTCCCCTCCCTGCTTGTTGCTGCATTCCTCCTGCAACCGTGACAGCGCTCCGCCCACCTTTTCGACACCAGCGGCTGTAGCAATGGACCTCTACTATCTCACAACTTGATGCTCAACCCCGGCCGTGCAAAGCATCCTTTTGATGGTAAAGATATTCACTCGCAGCACTGGGTACCATATACACAAATGCAAACAAACATGTCTCCAATTCCATGAACATATTTGATGTGCTTTGGTCATTTCAAACAAGAGGAAAGGCCTCTTTTCTCTTGCATGAAATGACCAAAGCACATCAAGCCACCCAATTTGGATGCTGAATGCTGTCCCAAGAGAGCTGCAACTCTTTGTGTCTCCTATGTTACTTTAATCGATAGCAAGTGGTTCAAAGTTCCAACTCAGTGGGAAGGTCCGTCCCAATCTTGGGGGACACTGGCCTCATTTGCGGCCTTCCAGGGCCTCTTTGGTGCCCTCAAGCACTGTGAACTGGATCGCCCCAGCAACAATGCCACGGGCCAAGCGCCAACCGAAACCTGGCGCAGATCGACGCTGAACTGGTGGACAACTCCTCTCGATGTTCCGAGTGAGTCAAAAATCAATGAAATGCTTGATATTGCTTGGTACTCTCAATACCCACCCCCTTGCCACCCTGGACGTCCCCCTGCCAATATACATTACTAAGGGGTGGGTATCTCTCATATCTGTGGTCGATATTTGGATGATATACTTGGTACATCTTGCTACTCATATCAACCGTCCCAGTCCACCAGGTGATATCATGTCCAACCACACTATCGGACCTGGAACGCTTCAGGAACTCAAAATGACAATATGCAATGACAATAGGCAAACAAAAATAAAAACGCTCAGCACAAAAGTAAGAATTATAAGAACCTAATATTTTTAAGATATTAAGCTTAATAAATTAGAAGTCAAATAAGTTTCTGCAATTATCAAATTATAAGAACCACGAAAACACATTAAAAAATCAGAAGCCAAATAAACTGGTGGTCACCATAGCAGTTGTCTTCTTCCATCAGATAATCCGAAACCTTCAACTCTTGCCAAAAATTGACCAAAACTTGACAAATCCAATTGGATATTTCGTTGGAGGTCAAACAATGGTGTTAGTTTCTAAATTAGAACAATCCCCAAATTCATGGTACTTCCAGCTGCAACCATCTTCACCAGGATCCCTAGTCCAAATTGCACCTGACCAAATCTTGTCGGAATCCCCAGTGGCAATCAAGTCCTTGGCAAGCCGTGGCAAAAAAACATCCTGCAATGGGTGGGTGGACACCAAATTTCAGGGAAGCAACGCCTCCAAGCCTGAAAAAATTGAGACGTGCAACTGATTGTATGCCTGTATCAGGTTACTTGGTCTATCGTGAATCATTGTCTGAAGGTTGACACAAGGTTACGTAATCCAGGAAATGGGTCCCAGTGCATACATCATGTGAGATATTGAAAGCAGTGTATCTGCTGATCCTACTGGATATGTGCTTGCTCACAAATACAATTTATGTGCCAACAAGTGTAATTATGTGTCAATGTTGCACAGATGTTCACTTCTTTCATCAAATCGTGCTTTCTCGAAATGGGGGTACCCCCTAAATCACACAATATTAGTCTTTTATAATCAGTAACGAACCAACTATTTTGGGGGGTCCCCTATTCTAAGAAACCCCCACATACACATTCCATTATGAGCTCTACATAGCAGAGCCCCGTGCTCATAACCACTATTGTTTGATCACTTTGGCCGCTTGACATCCTACAGTACGCCGAACCAGGTTCCTCTCAACCCATGTAAAGGCAGTGGGATTCATTGACCATTTGATCATTCCATAGGCACTGGGAGTGGAACTTGCAACGGCACAGTTTCATGTTCATTGGAAAGTTTAGTTGATCAGTCGTACTTGGCCCAGGTGGCAACAATTGAGTATTGGTCATACAAATTGGAAGCTTGATTCAACTGTGTCATTCCATCACTTGACATCCATTTGGTATAAACTCATCTGGTCCGGTCCCATGGCCCGTCCTGCAGCTTCTGTACCACATTTTTAGAGTCTTTCTGTGGGCCTCAGGTGATCTGTCAACTGCCAAGTGGTCAATTCTTCGGTGCAGGATGGGTATTTGATCCTGCAATTTGTTTATTATTCTTACTAAATCTATTGATCAATAAATGTATTTATCATTAAAAACGTGACGTTATGAAACCGTTCGGGTTTCTTGCTTTGTTTTTGGAGGTTGGCGAGCTGACGACCTCCTAGGCATAGATGCGCACGATGGCCAACGCAAAAATAAAAGCAAATGAGTATCTGCGAACAAATACCAGGATATTAGACAACAACATACTCATGATAATCACATCAAAATAAATTGAAACTATCTCATCAAGTTCAGCAACATCTCATGGTCATTTGATTCTGAAGAAATGTCTGTTCAAATGTCTGCCATGAAATTCTAATTCAAGGATCTGTTCTTTGATTGAATCTCTGTTCAAATGTGGCTATGGGTCAATATTAATCAACCAATAATGAAGGATAATGACCAGCAATAATAAGGGAAAACAATGGTTAATGATGGGGAACCAGGGGTACAGGGTTTTGACCCAAAGCCATGTCTACGTTAGAAATTCCAATGCCGAAATGCCGCAGGTGCCCCGCTCCACGTGGGGCTCCTTGGGCTCCTCACCTTCCACCATGACTTGCGTCCGCACCACGTCCAATGGCGTGGTCGCAGCGTTGGAGCAAAGGGTGGCAGCGGCGCCCGCCACGCCGGTGGGCAGGGATCCTCCAGGACCACGGGATGAACAGCTTGGAGCTCATGACACTATCACAGGGTTGATAATAGTGTATAATGGTGATACTAACATTTAGCAACAACCATTGCATAACTTAGACCATTGATAAGTGTCCATAATCATGAATACTTGTATAATGGTTGATAATTAGTGATACTAAATGTCCATGAACATGCAATGTTTACTATTGCTATCACTGGGAATAAATTTAACCATTGCATGTTCATGTTTACTATCACTGGGTTGGTTGAATTTCATTCATGAACGGATTGGTTTACATCACAGGGTCATGCCCACATGCAATGCATGCAATGTTCAAGGCTAGATTAGATTAGATGGTGAGTGGAGAAGTTGAAGAAAAAAGCCGCGAATAGAACAAGCAAGCGACCAGTAACGAACTAGCAGAATTACTGACATAATTAGCAAACCCACCAGCTGGATAACTAACCAGCTAAGCAACCAAGCCAGGAACAACATCACTCACTCTAATTGCAGGTGCGAAATGGTGCCACCTCAAGTATACTGTTGTTGGTTCATGTTGGGATTCGAATTGGCCAAAGTCAGAGATCATGACAGAAAACGCATGTACACATACGTACATCTACATGGATCCGCATGTTTTACATACGTATATAAATATATATATATATGTCTTCATGAGTGTATATGTATCTGCATCTGAGGAATCATTGACATGAAAGCATGTAAATGACCAACCATGTTACCTGCATCGGGAACCTGCTAGATCCTGCTAGGACTCCCTGTAGTGATTATATATAATGATTTATGATTTCCTATTTACCGATGGACATCCATCCCGACATGATTGCCTAAGAAACGATTGCACAATGTGGTATGACTCATGATCGCGAACTCTGATAGATTGTCATTGTGAATGCCATCTTCCTGTAACGCGCCATGTTTGCTGCTATCTATGGACAGTATACGCAAATATGTAATTAAGCAGTATGTGCAAATATGTATTTACATAGATAAATATATGCCTTCATATTGGCATCTCAATAAACGATATACCAGTACATATGTACATACATGATTGTGTATCCACATACCTCTATGTCAATATCAATGATGAGCTATGTGTATATAAATATTTTTATACATAGACACAACCATCGGATCATATAAAATCACATAACATATATAAGTATAGATAAATAGATTGTTTGACCATGTAAATACATTCTTGCACATGTGTCAATTTCTATGAACCCCGGTCTTTGTTGATCAATATTGCATCATCAGCGCTACCTCCTCAACGGCATTTCTGCGTCCTGTGCTCTTCAACGCTTCAAAGGCCAGGAATTTGGCGAGGTCGGCAGGGAGCTTGTACAAAACCTGCAGTTTCGGACTCCCAAATAGTTCGCATTTTTTTCAAAAGGAAGTCATGGATGTTGGTCAATATTCAAATGCAGCTGGTTCCCTTGGAATATTCTTGACGAACCTTATCTATATGTTGAATAGGTTTCTACCAGGTCTGTAGCTTCTGTCATGGCCAATCTGTGGTTCATGCTTGGTCAATGGTGAGGGGCTGCTAGGTCTGATTGGTGACTTGTAAAAGCATGGAAGAAAGCAGGTGAAGCGTGGACTTTGTGCTGGAAAATCAATTTCAATAAGCGGCAAAAAGTCAAGGGATAAAGCGGAAAATCCCACTGTAGCTATCTCATGTCTTGAAACTGGGAATGTCTACTGTACATATTTTCCAATATACTTATCATATGAACTTATGTGCACATTTACAGATTCCAATAATTCCAATTCTACGAAGTTTGCAACTCGCTTTACATTCTGACCCACAGAACTTTGACCCTCCTACTGAGTTGATAGTTGATCACAATCTCCGAAGAGTGGGAGCAAAAACCAGTTTCTGATGATGGCTACTCATATGGTGGTTTCTCAAAATGGGGGGACCCCTCAATCTTCCTTTATTATCCTTCATGGTCAATCTATTAGAGGCTTAACGGCCAGTGACCACCTTTCATAACCCGAATGAAATTTTCTATGGTTAAAATGCCATTCAAAACCATTGGAAACCTATAAGCATCTATAAACTATTATAAACTATCGTCAACTTGCAATTACAAGACAAACATCAAAAAACCCTTTAACCTACATCTATAAAGCACTAGAAACTCTGCTGAACTTGCAATTCAAAACCATTAATTAGTAACCCATAAACGTCGGGTGATAACTAATCCTTGGCTCACCTGATTGCGAAGTCTGAGGGACATTGGCGCCGTAGCCACGATAGAGTCCCTGGACACCATCCTGCACGCGGCAGGGCTTGGTCCAACCACCAACAAGCAGCAGCTCAGCGGGCAAACACGACGATGATTTGTCATATGGGCATTTCTCAAAGTCTAATAGTTGTCCCGATATGACAATATTTTGGACATGTACATATGGGTATATCATACATATGGGTATTTTTGGATTGACATGGATACAAAAAAGCAATTGTATACATATGGTGGTTTCGTAAAGATGGGGACCCCAAAGTTATGATTGCTTTATTACCATCAATGGTTGTAACAGGATGATACAGTAACTGGGGGTACCCCTATTTTAAGAAACTACCATATTATGGTTCTTTGTAGCCGAATCAGGGTCAAAATTAAAACCGACAAGAACCAGCAACAATTAATGACAAGCAACAACAACCAAGTACCAGTAACTATGTTTGGAAAAAAACATGAACCTACAGCGGGTGCACCGTGGGTGTACCTTCCACTTTGTAGCAAAGGATGGGATCATGTGCTTAGACACCACTACTTTGCGGCCGCCGACTCATACAGGTGCTTTTGGATTCCCTAATGCTGGACATGAGTCACTTGACCAGTAATCTTGGTTATTTGCCATCATTGTTAGTCCAAGTCACCATGATCAAATGTCGATCACCATCGTTTCCCATCATGAATCATCAGTTGATGTTGAAAATCCATGAAAATCCTGCAAAACAGTATGAGGGCAGTGCCCTTTCAAACAAGTCACAGGGCAGGGCCACAGTATCTGCAGCAACAAGATGCGAAAGGAGCACTTTCAGGCAATCATCCGTGTATATGCTGAAACGTTTTACAGAAACCCATGATTCTCCAGTGGGATGATCAGCCGTCCATCTCATGCCCACTCTCGCCCGAATGACCTGAACTAAAGGCTTGATGTCACCAATGTATTGCAATACTTGTTCTGGCAATGATCATCCAAATGCCCTTTTCATCCCTTTTCAAAATGTAGGGACCCAGTTGCCACTTGGGAAGGGCGTCGTCTTTGCGAGTTGTCAACCCTTCTGGGGAAGACTTGCTTGACAAGCACGGAATGTGGAGGTTCGAGTCCTCCCTGGGTCGCTTCTTCCTTGCGTCTAATCATCCCAATTCATGATCGACTCAATTTCCCACGCATCTAATCATCAGCATCTACTGCTTCAATTTGATGCTTTCTTCAAAATTCGGAACCCAGAACATGTTTGATATGTTTGGCTTATCCATATCCGTGAATAATATAACACTTTCTGATGCCCCCCAACTGACTTGAGAAACCACCGGCTTGGCTCGCGGAAACCCATGCCTTCTCGAAGGTCTCGGTGAGTTTCTGCCAAGATCCGTCCCATGCCAATGCCTCGGTGACGTATGACGACCGTTGTGCGCACGAGATCCCAAGGACGAGATGGCTCAGATGTTTGGAATGGTTGGGAAACACATGCTGTACACACTGTTGTATATATATCTTTAGATTGCTCCAAATGCATTCATGGTCTAAATGCCGGTGTGTGCATATGTGTTGCACGTAGATATTTTTCCCGGGGACTGTACATAGAGGCACAAAAGGAAATGCGAACACAAGACAGTATATACCTAGATGCTAGATGAAAATGCAGATACGCGGATATATCTATAGATCAAGCTAATATCCTTGTCGGAGAAACAAAATTGATGTGCTATAAAGTTGATGGAGAAATAGATTGGACAAAGAGAGAGAGAGAGAGAGAGAAATGTAAATAGAACATAGTGCTATTTTGTATGTATATAGATGTACGATGATGAAAGTACTTGGCTATGTAAATATCACACGGCATCATACAGCAGCTATGTGTCGAAGCTGAAAATCCCAAACACAGGTCTGACACACTCACAGCAGCAAGCGATCAACGTTAAGCATGTACACCTAGAACACGTCGATGGATCAAAGCTTTGACACCAATTTGGACTGTTTCACCGATAACTCATGACCAATTCAGGCTGGTGCTGGTCTAAAAACTTAAAACACTCAATGTGCCGACCAACCGCCAACCCAAAATCACCCCTTTCCGAATAAACAAGAAATCAAACTGAATGAATTTGAACATTCTGCCAGAAACAATGAGTTGCCGACTTGGTGATTCCGCGCAAAACCACCGGTTATGGCTGCCATTCTGAGAGCAATTACTTTGCGTCAAGCGATCCCTGACATGACATGAAGCATAAACAAATGTCGTGGAAAAACAGGCATGTATACAATGTATTCTGACATTTGTTCTAACATACAGCCTGACATTTTTCTGATCTTTGTTCTGCTTGACACGCACTCTCATCTCTTCTCTCGCATCCATTCTGATATGGATTCGAAAATATGGCTATGGGTCAAAACCCTGTACTGGTTCCCCTACCATTAACCATTGTTGTCTCGATCATTGTTGGTGAATATCCCTCATTAGTTGGTTGATTAATATTGACTCATATTGTCTTGGACTACTGTGGTATCAATGTTTTCGGATGTTTTCGGCCTGTGACCTTGCAAGACTTCTGTCGCGACCTGTCCAGCGGCGAAACCTGGGAGAAGTTACCCTAGGAGGGTGCCTGCGACCCTGATCCCTCACCTGAAGGGAACAAAGAACTGACAAAAAAATTGAAGAGCAAGATCTACCATTATAAAGCAGTCTTGTATGATCTTAAGGTTTGAATTAAACCTTCATGTTCTATCACACTAATCGCGCGGAAAAGACTTGTGCTAGTACAATCACGTACAATCACGCACTCAACCTGTGAACTGATCTCTTTGATACTTTGGCTGCGCACATATGATCCCTTTGACAGTGCTACCAAGGTACTTCTCCTTTCGCCACGCTTGCCATAGCTTTGGTTTCAGCCACGTCGAAAGGTGTGCGAATGGCCTCCGCCGCACAGAGTGCGAGACCATTCACCTAATTGGCGCTTCGTGTTTGGAACAAATTCTAGGAAGGCTTGTTATGATTAATATCTAGTCAAAGGTGGTTTACAATTGATGATGATGATGATGATGATGATGATGATGATGATGATGATGATGATGATGATGATGATGATGATGATGATGATGATGATGATCCTTCATTGCTTGATAAAAATGGCTGATTCTGGTGAACCACTGAATTTTCAACTAGCATAGCGACAGGTCGTGGGGACATGTTCAGCACAGGCGTTTTCCCTAAATGCACCAGCAAAGGACCCTTTTGATGTCCATGAATCAGCAGCTGGTGGTTTCTCAAAATAGGGGACCCCCCAAAATCATCCCGATATAAACCATTTATAGCAATAAACCACCAATTTTTGGGTCCCTACTTCCAGAAACACCCAGCTGGGCTCACAACTTGGCTTCACGGGAGCACTGCGACTGCGTGCCTTGGCACATAGGACGCCTGCCAACACCCCAGCGGAGGTCTTCACCGGCTGCGGTGCTGTCTGCAGGAGACTTTGGGCGGCTTCTTTGGCCGCGAAGAAACTGGCGCTGCCTGCGCCAGGTCGGCAAGAAGCAAGTCATCCTACGAGTTCCCGCCCGTGATCAGTTGAGATGGGGGATACTTCCGATACTTCTACCCATTACTAAGCATCATTAATCAATGGATTTTAGTCATGATGAACCATCAACCATCATTATCCATGATCAAAAAATGTTTTTGAATGAGCTTCGAAATTGTGTTCCAACCAGCAACACTAATGATCTTCTGATACACGATCTGGATGCGACCAGTGCAATGACCTGGCAACTGGTGAAATGATTCATACTCTTTGAGGTTCAACAAAGCAACATGTTGGTTGACTAATCACTGGTAGTGATTAATCATGATCAATCTATGATATATAAAAACATATGTGTCTTTCTCATTCATAAACATGATGCCCCTGATTGCTTGCACGGTGTTTGTGACCAAGTTCCTTCTGTGGTCCTTGCGATGAACTGTGCCATGAGAGATGGTGGTTGCACCCCTACTGTGTCCAAAGCCATAGGCATGGATTTGGAGTCCTAGTAGTAGTAGTAGTAGTAGTAGTAGTAGTAGTAGTAGTAGTAGTAGTAGTAGTGGCGCTGGTGGTGGTGGTGGTGGTGGTGGTGGTAGTCGTTAACCATTCAATGCCACAGCTATTGACCAAAATACTACAAATAGACACAATGCTTAAACGGCTGCCATCAGCCACTTTTAGTAGCAAACATTAATGGTCATTATCATTAACCTTCCAACACTAACCATTCCAATAGGAAGACAATCGACCACTAAGCCAGCGGTTTCCCTGTCAATGAGCATTGCTCTCAGGGTGCTTGTGGTTTGGGTGTAGCACAATTTATGAATATCAATATGCTCAATAATATAAGTTCATTCTACACATATACTGCAAATACAAACATGGTGATTGACAAGCATACTTAAAAGAAATCCATACACATCGCAGTAGCTCTCATTGAAGATGACTCCTCCCTTTGCTGCCAAAACATGCTTGATACGGTGGCTTCTCAAAATAGTATACCCCAAAATGGTTGGAGTTTATTCCTATACACGACTCATATTGGATGATTTGAGGGGTCCATACGGCTTGAGAAACACCTTATATGAGTTGTTTAACAGTTATTGTATATCATTGTTGTTTACCATTATTAACCATCATTCACCAACATGTAGTAGTAGTAGTTTGCCCTACCATTCACCATGTTTAACCATCATTAACCATTATTATCTCCTACCATTAACCATCAATACTCGGGAAACCAGGCTGAACACTGAGCCACACACCAGGCCTGGCGTGCCAGAGACCAAGGTGGGTATCAGGCCGCGGTAGACGTCTTTGAAGAGATCACGCCGATCCTCGCGACAGGCACGCAACCAGCTGCTGTATGGTCATGGTGGGTGAGTCATTGGTATGTCATGGCTGGAGATCATTGGTATTGCTATTGTGCTTGTGATCATTGGTATGTCATGGCTGGTGTGAGCATATCAGCAGCAAGTACCAGTTTGTTTGAGAATTGTTCCCAATTGATAAGTGAAATAGCACACTATCAACCTGCCATATC
>VSDK01016989.1:317702-320202 GCA_009767595.1 Symbiodinium kawagutii | reverse complement strand
GATTGAAGAATGGTCATGGACTATGATGGAAATCCATTCCAGAATCATCCCCAATACTACTAGACATGCTGGGTGGGTTTGGACAAACATCGATGGCATTGTGCATCTCATGTTACCAAGCAATCCGGACGCAATCTTGTAAAACCATGAAACTCGAAAACTCCTTTGATTTGCAAGGGTCGTGTAGCCATCCATGTGTATGACAATATTTGCTCATGGCATCAGCAATGGAGGGATACAACCCTCCAACAACAATGAAGCCCTGGTCAGCATGCGTTGATTATCCAGCCTAAGGTCATGAAAAATCCACCGCCTAAGGTGATGATTTCCAGCTTCAGTGGTGTTGAATCTCCTTCTCCATGCGTGGTTCTGAACATCTCCAGAGACTGCAGGAGGTACCAGAGGTCCAGAGGTGCCAACTCTGATATCATTTCTTCATTGTGATATCATTTAAATATCATGATGAAACATCAAAGCAAATTCTGTGCTGTCTGTATTGTTCATATCACCATTGTCATGTTTGATTCTTAAATATCCCATATCCCTACTATTTTCAGAATGGAAAATCAACAATAGTGATATTTAATATTCCAATATCACATCACATATCATTTTCATGATTAATAGGGGGTATCCCGTGGCAGGGAATAATTGGTATAATGCGATTCTGGTTGCTCAGGACCATGAACTTTGTAGATGTCCAACAGCATTGTTAGGATTTAGAATCAATGGCAAAAAATGTAGACGGTCAAGTTCCAGTCACCGCGCAAATATCTCTGAGAAGTCATGGCATGA
The DNA here is from genome assembly GCA_009767595.1 of Symbiodinium kawagutii. Classification (NCBI taxonomy): domain Eukaryota; class Dinophyceae; order Suessiales; family Symbiodiniaceae; genus Symbiodinium; species Symbiodinium kawagutii. The sequence continues at coordinate 319,407 of VSDK01016989.1, read as the reverse complement.
TTCGTTTCTTAGCGTGCCTGCTCTTGCTACCCAATGTTTGTTTCTGGTTCCTGGGCGAAAAGATTTTTTTCCGGCAAGTCAGGGACAACCATTTGCTGTGCGTTGTTCCGCTTCAATTTTCAGGCCCCCTCTCTAGCAGCTGTTGCCGTAGCCCACGGGTTGGCTCTTCCAGGGGGCTGCGGCAACATTCCTTCAACGACAATGATCATCTTATGTTGAGAGTACCTGCCGTAGCCCATGGGTTGGCTCTTCCAGGGAGCTGTGGCGACATTCCTTCAACGACAATGATCATCTTATGTTGAGAATACCTATATAGCCAAACCCTCGCGCATGATTGTTGCCGCTGGCGCGGGACAGGTAGAAGACTTTTGTTTTCCGCTATGTTTAGGCCAATATCCTTCTGTCAGCTGAAGCCCCCATGAAATGTCATAGTCTGCGTAAAAGTCTGTATCGCCTTTTGCGGTTTGAGTAGGAGGTCTTGGTTTTGCGCAAGGATGCGCTTGTCATCTGGGAAATTTGAGGTGCAAGTTCCCCCTTTGCGCTTCGATATTGTCTCTGCGCAACTGCACCTGCTTTACAGCCCCTCCTCTGGCCGCTGCGTGGTGTTATTGGATGAAAGGGCTGCCCTTGAAGGGTGATGAGGCAAGCGTTTCTTGAAGCAAACTTCCCCTCTTTCCTGAAGTTGCTTGGTGGCTCCCTGTTTGTTTTGGTTAGGGTGGTGGGAGGATATGCCTTTTTAGGGCATGGTGAGCTAAGCACGCTCCATGCATTCAATGGTTCGGCTCTACATGTCAAATATGTGTATCACCTGTTTGTGCTCAAGCGCGAAATTCCTTTCATGGTAGGGGACTGAAACATGCGGTTTGTGAATCAATCTATTTGCTGCTGCTGCTGCTGCTGGAAAAAACTTCTTGCCTTTACGCTGCAATATTGTCTCTACAGTTCGATGCCTCGGTTGAAAGGCTTGTTTTTTCGGGATAGCTGCCCGTGGTATACGCCGTGAATTGCATTCTTCTTTTTTGCGTGGCATGTCTTGTTTCGGTGTGCTGTTGCTGCGGTGGAGGGGCTCTCTCTTGAAGGGAGGCGCGGGCAAGTTCTAAAGATTATGCTCGGGCTCGGCCTTGTTCTTGAGCATTTGACTATAAATGGCGAAGGATCACTTTCCCCCATGTGTATGTGGCAAAGGAGGGCCGGGCTGTATGTTGTCAGATCCGTTTCTCCTCTTCAGATTTCATGCCTTGTATGCGTTCGCCTACTGTGGTGGAAAGATTGGCTCTTGAGGTGCATGGGGGGGAATGATCTCCACTTGTTTTTTTATCTTACGCCTTCCTGTCCTTGTCTTCGCCTGCTGCTACTGGGTTGGATTATAAGGCAAGACTTCTTGGAGGTTTCATAATTTCTTGCTTGCGCTGCTGGGGTGGGAGGGTTCTGGCTTTAGGCTAGGTTAGGCCAAACACCTTTTACGCGTCATGTTTTGTTTCTACACGCTCTTGCTCAATCATGGTTTGCCCTTCGTGACAAGAAGGAAGACGCGCGCCTTTGCCCAATGAACTTTTTGGCCAGCGCGTTTTCCTGCGGTATCTATTTAATTGCTGCTGCTGTGACAAACGGGTTGGCTTTTGCGCGGTCTCTCAACGATGGTCTGGCTTAGTCCTTGCCTTCTACCATTGTTTGTTTGTCGTTGCTGGCTTTGAGGGGTTGGGTC
>VSDK01016989.1:295054-308061 GCA_009767595.1 Symbiodinium kawagutii | reverse complement strand
CCCCCCCCCGGTATTGGCAATCCGCTTCGGAACAGGTCGCTTCACACCCGTTTTGGAAGCATACTTCACTAACGTAATGGAACTGTTGCTGTAGCATCTGTGTCTATCCATCTCAGTGCTAATGGCAGGGGTCCATATCCATGTTGGAGGTGTAGCGCGAAAAAATGTAAGAAACTCCATGCACGGAACTGAAGGTTGATAGTTGATACACCAAAACACACATACATGACCAAGATTGTCAAATTTTGGAAGCTGGTCAGCTCATAAAATAATCATTGATTGTCCTAAGTCCTGTCTGTTTGGTGGTGAAAACTCCCCTATTCTGCTGACAATGCTTGGCCAAGACTCCCATACAAACGGACATCCTAAAGATGCCTGAAGTCTAAAGCCTTTTTTGAACACGACAGAATACTCCCATGGCTATGGTTTTCGTGACTCCTCGCATGGTCACCCCGAAATCTCGTACACAATTGAAATACTTCAAGCAACCAACCTCTGACCCTGAAATTCCATACCTACCACGTTTTGGTTGCTGTTCCTTATATTTCCCTTTTTAGATGACCAAAGCGGATATATCCAGCAATCTTGAAAATCGATGCAACTCATATGAAACACGATGACTAGTACATCCAGGAATATCCCCAATTATCCGCTCGCATCGCTGCACCTGCTGCTTCTGCATCAGGAGAAGCAGCTACTGCTCCGGCACCGGTGAGAGCCAGTAACAGGCCTGGCGACAACACTGATCCCTTGCACCTGAAATGAGTGGTTTGTAAAGGTTTCTACTGGTTGATGATGGCCAATACTGTGTTGTAATCAAGCTGAGTGATGGTTTACAATGAGAGTTAAGTGTGATTAGTAGATGTTAGTAGTAGATGTTAGTAGTGACAAATGTAATGTCTGTAAGTAAATAATGGCCTGCAATGGTTGTTGATGATGATAGTTCATATTACACTGGCTAATGATGGCTTCTTATGATGGTTAGCAATGGCTGGTATTAATGGCTAATGCTGGTTGATAATGATTGATTAATCATGGTGAATACCTGTTTGTAACAATTTGAAATGATGGATACAAATAGCTAATATTGACAGTTAGTGGTTTGTGATAAAGTTGAAGGTGGTCAAAAATGGTTTCTGTAGTAATGATGGTTAATTGAAAACAATTGTAAACAACAGTTTATAGTGATGGTCAAGTGATTTTAAGTACAGCAATGGTTTGTGATGAGTAGTAACCTTTTAGGATGGTTCATCATGATTTATGATTGTTAATAGCGCTTAATCACTGCAATACATGATAGTAATGTTGAATGACGTATTTAATAATTATGTTTAAATTGTGATGGTCTAATGGCTTGGTAGTAACCAACACCACAAACAACACCAAAAGAACAACAACCTGTTCCATCGAAAATTGCCTGACCTCTCACCACTGGTTGGTTGCTAAATATTCCGAACACAGTCCGTAGTGAGTTTGATCACAGCATGATGAAAACCTTATATAAATCACGTCATATGACCCACAACAATTGATCACCAAGCAACCAAGGCGAAGCTTGTGGGATCTATAGGCCGCAACCAGACATTGTGGAGAGAGATAACCTCCTTGCGGCTCATGCCTAGAGAGTCATTACACAAGAAAACATCTGGAAAAACCCGTGACTCTAACAGACTCAGTTTCAAATGGGATAAATGTGTGCACTAGTACTTGCTGATGACTGGAAACATACCCAAGTGGGGTTGAATTCCTTCATGCATCGCAGCTTCTGCTAGAATCATGGTACCTGGGAACCCAGAATTGAGCAGGTACTTACCAAGAGAAACCATAGCTGCTGTTTTTGGGCTTTCTTTTTTTGAGCCGGTTGCATATTAATGATTTTTGTTGGCATAACCCTTTGCAATTTGTTAGTGCTGGGTGGTTGTTGTTTGATTCGCAACCCAACCACCAATAAACTCACAAACCCTTCCTATATGCCCCATGGTCAATCATGATCAATTGGAGTATCAATTGGAGTATCAATTGACCATCATTGACTGGTTCATGAATGAATCATCATTACCCTCTGGTAAACTAATCCGACGCTCAAAATTACAATTGCTCAAAGGAAAACCACTGTATCTACTAATGGTAGGTGTTCAACTTCATTCAGTCAGTAGAGTGGAACCGTTGAATCTACCAGAATAGTAATGAATCAACCACCTGATCAACCATTGAATCAACCATTGAATCAATGGTTGGTCAGGTGGTTGATCCAACTGTTAATAGTAGTGGGTCCCCATCGAATAGTAGTCAACCATTCAACCATTGATCCAACTGTTTCTACTAATGGTGACTACTACCGAGTGGGTCCCCATTGAAGCATCCACCTCCGGCGCCTCGTCGGCCTTCGTGCCGTGACCGTTCCGGCACGGCTGACGGTTCTGTGTCCAACGGTGCCTCTGTCACGGCAGCGCGGATGGGGAGCGGGGCCGTCATGAGGAGCGCTGGTCGAAGTAGATGTTATGATTGCTGAGTAATGATGGTTCTTGTATGATGACTGATTGTCAATGATTCATGATTAGAATATGAATGGATTCATGAATATGAAGGGTGATTAATGATTTGATATGATTCTTGATGGTCTTATATGATGGCTTATGATGATCAATAATGGTTGAATCATTGATGGTTTCTTCGGATGGATGATTAATTAACAATGATGGTTTATGATGGTTCAGGATGGTTTGGGATGGTGGATGTTGGTGAATGATGCCTGATAGCCTATGATGATTTATGATTTATGACGCGCAAACACGAACAGATTGGTTCAGCGTCGACCACGAACGGTCGCCAAGTCTTAGTCGCTAACGATCGACCGCTCTACCACGGTGTTTAGTGACAGAGCTGCGCACGACACGACATGCATCGGTGTATGAAACATGTGTTAGACTTGTAGACATATGGGGGGTTCTCAAAATAGGGGACCCTAAAAATAGTTGGTTTATTATCGTGAAAGGTTACTATAGGATGATTTTGGGGTACCCCTATTTTGAGAAACACCCATATATGCATTATATGCAAAGGCACATGCGTACAAATGCAATGCTGTGCATGCGTGTGACAAATATCTTTAAAGACATAGATAGCATACATGCAGATTATACGGAATGTATGCTTTCTGCAGAAAGCCAAAGCTATAACCAAAATGGAAATCACCATCAACAATGCTGGGGCCATTCTCTGATCCGATTCCACCAAACAAATAGTGATGCAAACAACCACAGTCGGGATATGAATCGTATCGGCATGTATCGGCCCTGTCACAAACAGGCCGGAAATCAAATGAATCAACTTCCTGAAAACCTGCCCCTCAGCATGCCGGATTTCTGATCGCATCCCATCATCCTGGATGCATCATCCCATTGGCTTACCAGGAATTGCAAAGGTTCCATTGTCGCAAATCACCATGGCGGATGCCGAAGGCCCAAAGCCCCATTTCAAAAGTGTCTGATCATCATCCATACGAAGCAAAGATCATTAGCTACAAACTAATTTGGATTTTAGTGCATATGAACCAAGTACATGCTAATCATCTGTCATATCATCGTAACGGACAGTTTTCAACTTACTGAATCCTCCGTGAAAAAAGGTCATGGTGTGCCATGAGACACCAACGCACACCCAACCGCGCTGTGTTATGCGAACGAACAAACCTCCCTGGGAAAGTAGCAGTATAACCATGTATACTGTAACCCTCTATCATGATCATAAATCTGGTGATAGAATCCCAAAGAATTATCAACCTGGAAGTTGAAAATTAAACACCAACTTTTACCTATGTTCAAAAGGCTGAACAAATCTGAAAGGATCTGAAAGGATTAACTTCAACATTTGGAAAGGATAAGAAACTTATCAAAATTCTGGATTGATGATGATTGATGGATTTTTCTCAGAGGCAACTCCACCAAGAATCCGACCCAGTTCCTCCTTCCAGCCTTAGCGTCAGGTACGAAAAGAAGGCCGCCGGTGGACAGCCTCAAACATCGGCATCCAGAGGGCTGATTGATCGAGCCAGGGGTGGATGGTGACCCAACAATACTAGGAAGCTGATGGATATTGGTGGTGAATGTAATGATTAATTGATGGATTAAACTGGTTGATGATGATTATTCGATGATCAATACTTGTTCCTAATGATTGATGGTTACAGTGCTAGGAGATATGATGGTCGGCAATGGTTGACAATGACCAATAGCCAACTATCATAGACAATAGTATGGATTCATGAGCAATAAACAATACAAGCCCTGCAAGTTCCTCCCAAGGGAACACCATCGCAACGGTTCATACTTGGAGTTGTTGTTGGTCCAGGGGCAAAGAAGAGCTGAATGGCAATACAAGAGGGGCAAAGCAGGTGCGCTTGCTCTACACCCGACTTTGTCTGGTCCAATCCTGCTCCTTTCTTCTCCAAAGAAATCCAGTTGATCAAAAACCTAATCAAAGTATGATAGTCTTGCATAAACCTAGGTTGAAAAAAGGTTTTAACCGGTTACCATGATATGACTCGTTCACAGAGAACACACAATTGAGGAAGGACAGGGTGTGAACCTCACAGCTGGGAATATGTTTTGCAGCTGCATCTTCGAAGAATGGCAACAGAAGGCCTGAAAGCAAAAGTCCAACCCCCTATCATTGTTTCAAACTTCGAGGATGAATGACCCAAAGAGTGTTGTAGGGGAATTGGATTTCCATAGGTTTCTGACAGGCTCTAGATGGCTTTTGGACATAAGTTTTCCAATACCGCAATCTGCCAGGCTCTGGATCCAACCGCATGCGAACGCTCCAGTTATCCAATAGAATTGTTTTTCCAACCCACAAGCAATCACTCCATGCCCAAAAAGGTGACCATTTTTGGAGAGAACTCCATCTAGTCACTCACAATCACAATCAATCAGCATCAATCTGGTGCACTCCTGGAAACTAACAGCTCGCCCCTAGGAGGGGTTGGATGACCAGTTTCCTACTGGTATGCCCTTCTGGTAAGGTCCATGTTATAGTTTCCAGGAGGGTACATCAAATAAACTATGAACCATCAACCGTCAACCATGAACCATCAACCATCAACCATAAATCATCAACCATGAACCCTCAACCATCAACCCTCAACCCTCAACCACTGACACCGGCTTGTTAAGGGCACCACTCCCCGGCCGCTCCACAGCCCAGTGACGCCAGCCCGAGGAAAATGCCACGCGGCCGCCGTCGGCCTGGAGCCGTGCCGGCGTGCCAGCGGGCTCCTGGAGGTACTCCCAGAAATGGTGATGCTATGTGGTGGTTAACTTGTGGGTTCCCAAACTCCCAGAAATCATAGGAGGACACATTAATTGATGGTTAAGATTTGATTATTCTCATCATAAATCAAAAATTGATGGGAAAATTGTGGGAATCATAGGAGAACACATTATGTATAGACAATGACACATTATCACTTGTCACAATATTATCACATTATCAATTCTGGGACTTTGTGATTATTTAAAAAATTAGGAAGAATAGGAAAGAATAGCCAAGAATCATCGGAAAATCGACAGGAAACGTTTGCACTTCGTGTTGAAACCCCATTGGTTCAAGTACTGCTTCTACTTCTTGGTACTAGACACTTCCAAAGACCCAAATTTGTGATTGTCCATTGTTACACCCAAATCCTCATGAGTAGTAAATGACCAGAATATACAATCTGCAAATTATCACTTATAGTTATTGTCAGTGATGACTCAGTCAAACCAGTGTCCTATCACTGTCCCCAGCCCCCACAGCGGCTTCTAGTAGCGCCCCCCCACAGAAAAATTTTGTTCGAAAGCTCCCCAACCAGGAGACACAAGGTGCAACTGCTCCTTTTTCAACTGACCTAGCAGATTTTCGCTAGAGTCTTTGCGCTAGCCACCAGGGCTTCCCTGTACAGGACCTGCTGGCAGCCCGCGCTTTTGCGGCAATCCTGGGATGCCGGTAGAGTCTGGTGGGGGAATAATGCATATGAGTATGAAAGAACGACAGTGGGGATCTGAACAACAAGAAACACAATTAATGCACTTGTATGGAAAACTCAGTACACGAATGGAACATATTTATTTATGTATTTATCTACTTACTTATTTACCTATTTATGTATTTATTTATGTATTTATTTATGTATTTATTTATGTATTTATTTATGTATTTATTTGTATTTAATTATAAAATTATATGGATGCAAACCTATGTCTACACTTGTTTTTGTTTTTTGTGACGGGCCGGACCTCCAAATTGCAGTGTCGAGAATGCCAAACTGTAGATGTTTTTTTGAAGCAGCAAGTTTACCACTGTTACTTGTCACATCTGGTCGCCATCACACCATTCATAGGGCCTCAATATACATTAGCGGCAGATTTAAACCAATACTATCAAGACAAGTCGTCCCTGAAATTCCAGAAAGTGACATCCAGTCTCAAGTTCAAGTAGAGGGCCGCCAATGTCAGCCGTGGGTTGATTCAGCCACATTGCCAGTTCATGCTCACGCCGGATCCTGCTAATTTTTGTTGCTGTATAGACTGTAGACATAATATCATTGCACATCTGTTATGTATCAAACATTCTTCATGATTTCACTTTTGCCTGTCTAATCGTCCAGTTTTCCATACTTTTCCTGGCCACTTCATGATCATGTAGTTTTCCTGGCCACTCCTGACCACTTCATGTTCACCTCATCTAGTACTTTAGAAATCAATGGAAATCAGCGGCTTTTTACACGCATAAAATTCATTTTTTCTGGCCACATCATGGGTCACATCTCAGCCGCCTCAGCCCTTCGGAAGCGCCATGCTCTTCTCGCACATCCGCGGCTCGCCGAGGCGCGCGCTACGCCAAGGTGCAGGACTTGTAGCCTCCCAACGTGGCATCGATCCCCGCGAGCTCCGGGGCAACGACTTTGCCCAGGAAAAACACCGCGCCCTCCACGTCACTGATCACCTGACCGGCTGCGGCTTGTGTTGGCGAATCCTCACGGATTAATCATCTGCAATGTCTAGTAAAATTTGTATGTTGGTTGAGGTTTGTTTATGACTATGATTTGGATGATTTGGGGGTATAAATGATGAATGTAGGATGATTTGGATGATTTGGGGGTACTCCGATTTTGAGAAACCACTATTTGCTACGGACAGTCGTTGCAAGAACAATGCGAAGAGCGGCTGAACTTTCATGGTGAAAAAACGGCTGTGACCAGAAGACATCCTCCCGCCAACCGAAATCGCACCTCTGAAATGACCCAAATGTAGGCAACCATGCATGTTATATATGAATGTATATTCATGTAACATGTATACATACATTCTATACAGTTAGGTGCACAAATTGATACCCATACATCCCCAAATGTTTAGCAGCAAAAAGAATTCAAATCAGATTGACCATCACTTACACTCATGCACATTCACCATCATTCTAAGGAAATTAACTATACTAGCATTTGGTTAGAACCCTCCTGGTAGCGCCTTAGCTCCCCCGGTAGTAAAGGCCCCTTTAAAGGGCTAGAAGTGCGTATCCCTGGCTCCTGGCCTCGCTCCCTCCCAACCACCAGCCAGTATAACCAGCAAAAAAAATCTTCATCCGAACCTGGAAATGGTTGCAGCCCAGTGACAAATAGAAATGGCCGGTCCACGGTCATTTTCTCGGCCGGCGGTGGCAAACACCTAGCGGCCATCACAGCACCTGGTGGTCGGCGCCGTCGGCACCGCAGCTGCGTATCCATACAATCAACATACGAATCAGTACCAATCAACGGGTCATATTGACTACAACCAGTAAGCAAGATATTTTTTAATATATATGGTCCAGCGTTCCTGGTCACCCCCCTATATACACATCAATTGCATCAATTTTGCATTGGACATATACGTACCATATAACCAAAAGTGAAGTCAGCAAAGTGTCCAGGAAGCAAGAAATATGGCGGCTACTAGGAAACCACTCATGGAATCGGCGAGAAAATCTTAGGTTATCATTGATCATCAAAGATGAATATGTATGATTGAACCAACAAATCAACCATCATAATCACCATGAACAATCATTCCTGAACCATTACAAACCTGCAGTGACTATGACATTTCATTATCATCATGATATAGACCCACAGTGATTCTGCTATTTGATGCTGCGGTTTACACCTAAGGCATCCTGCGGCATCCTGTAGTGATCATCCAGCGGAAATCTGTGGCACCTGTGGCCGCAGCGGCCACAGTGCCCTCCTCGTTGACCATGACCGTGGCCTTGTGCACCACGTCGTTGAGGTAGACCGTTGGATCATCCTGGTAATTGGAAGATGGAAGCAACGGTTATCCTGCAAACACGGTATGTATTGATTTATATATATATATATATATATATGCATCATTATGTATATCTATATGGATTTCTGCATTTGTGTCTGTATTCACGTTTACTTATTGATGTATATATAGTAAATACATATGTATGTCCTTGGATATAGATGGATACACCCATACTTCTATCTTTGCAGTTCATTGTAGTGAATTTGACCTACCGGCTGCTGAAAACTTGCTGATCCTGATGCCAAATAGATGCTGACTTTGCTGTGCGAGAGTAGTGAATGGCACCATTGCCAGCATAGGATATATCAGCGCATCAAAAGTAAGAGCACCCTACTCCGTTCAAACAGAAAGTACCTCTACAGTTCTAGACTGGGATTCAAAAATGTGCATCACACATCAAAGTGAACAGGTCATGTCCGACGTGAGTCATGTTTTTTGCTTACCTCCACCATGCAAAGAAATTCAAGGCAAGTCCCTGTTTGGTGCGAGGCTGCAATACAATCAACAACCAATGTTTGAGTTGGGAAAATGACACCTGCTATCGAAAGCTTGGGGGCTGATACGGATCCCTAGTGTGCTTCATGTTGACTCAAAACAAGGGTACTACATTTATTACTATGGTAGTGTGTAGTGAGTAGCTGCAGACACCTTGTAATGATATATATCATATCATTATAGACTAAGCGTAGTGACCAAATTCTTCTGAACAGCTGATTGTGGTCAACCGCTACTGAAACGCAGATGCTTCACCTGTAAAACAGGGAGTTGGGTCTAACAGCAAACCAACATCACCAGGTCTCATTGCTTGGTTTCTTGCTAAACGATACGTCTGGGTGAACGGTACTCGAACATTGGTTCACCCGGTTACACCCAGTCTTGGCGCCACTTTCAGGGTGAAACCATTCAAGTGCCGAAAAAATTGGGGGCATCCCAAACTCATCCATGGTTCCCAAAAAACGCTCCTAGCTTTGGGTGGTTCAATGAGTTACTTCTGCGCTCGGAAATCCCCAGTGTCGGCTGCAGCCCAGTGTCGGACATCTTCAAGAAGCCTTTCTTCGATTCAAAGGCATCGTTGATGCCCAACGCCTCCGCTGGCACTTGTTGCCATCGGGTCATACATGAGATGTGCAACTGGTTTGTCGTTATAAGCCAGCCCAACAAGACCTGTGAATCAATCAACCCTAATATTGAGGAACATAAAAATGTTTAAAAAACACCAAGTAGATAATACGAAACGCAAATAGGAATAGATAGGATAGGGATGGTGGTAGGCATTGCGGCACTACCATGATGGTCGGTACGAAGCAGGGGCGGAACAGGACAAAAGAAGAAGTGTAGTACTTTCCCTCACGACTCCCACAAGCGGAGTGCCGCCCTTCTGTTGCTTCAAGTTCCAAGTTGAGCGAATTTAGTTCGCGAAGGGATTGCTGCACGTTGTCATATATGGATATTGCAAGGGCAGCCCTCCGAACAAGGATGTGCTGCAGCTTCTGTTGTTTTCGTAGTGTTTTGAGCTATCACAGGGTTATACTGATTCTGCCAGGGATGCTTGGCTCGTGATTGTGAGAGTCACTATGATCAGCCTACTCATTGGATCCTTCAGCTGCGGTCCATTGACAGCTGGACCTGCCAGTACTAAACCTGGTTGGTGTTTTCAATCCCTATGAAAAATATTAGTCAACCAACCATTTTTCAATAGTTACTGGGAAGAATAAAAGTTTTCGAAACCACCAATCAGAAACCACCATGAACCACTAGTGTTTGTTACAATCCGCCAGTATGCACCATTCACGTACCATCATAATGGACCAACTAAGCGCTATTCACAACCTTCGTAAGAGTTGTCACCCCATGGGAGTTATCCCCATGGTTTCCCAAAACAATCACCCCACTTTTCTGCACAGCATATCCACCATCTTTATTCACGGGCGTGGGGCGGCTGCGACCCACCTTCAAAGCACCCACCATAGATCCTCCTGCGCTCAATCCTCAGGTGTACGGTGTTGTGATGTGTCATGCAACCAACAAACCAATAGGTGAGATCCACATTCGGCGTCAAGTAGATGAATGTTAGCTAATTAAATTCAATAAGATTCGCATTGCAATGGAACTGCTAAACCCCAACTGCTACTCCGAGATATCCCTGTTCACCAGCAACAAAATCTCTTTGTTCCTAGTCCCGTTGGTAGCATTTGCTTCTCCCACCTAGATGGTAACAGTTGCATAGTTTCATTAGAACACATCTCAAACTTGAATGGGATCAAGAACATACTTTCCTTGCTCTGTATGTCTAACAGATTGATGACGATTGATGCAACCTCGTGTGTTCCGGCTCATCAGTTAAATATATGGCATGGTTCGATATAGGCTCATGGACAGCCTCCAACCTCGAACCCCCTCGACTGCATGCAGTTGCGAGAGACATCCCAACACTGACTGGTTGGATCTGGTTGGTCACAGCCTATTCTGTCCGCTTCTGATGGTACTGCAGCAGTCATAGAGATAAAATCAAACAACATTGTCACTGTGGTCATAGACTCCCTTGCTATATCCTAATATGATAAATCCAAGCGCGAGAGTCCTGGTTTCCCCCGTGGGTCAACACCCTGTAGCCATAGCTGTTCACATCATGACCACAGGAGTCGATCAGTTGGGATTTTCATGTACCCATTTGGCTGGTTGGTTAATAGTGACCCCTGTCCACATAGGTGGTTTCTCAAAATGGGGGTCCCCAAATCATCCAATGCCACCCCTTTGTAGTGCTACCATGGCACCCAAATCTACAAAAACCCTTCAAAACTGGTTGGTTTAGTCCCATTCACGGTCAATATTGGATGGTACCACTCGTCTTGTGCTCATCATATCCTGAGTATCAAACATTCAGCGGCTGGTCAGTTGCTACCCCTATGGCTTGAGAAACCACCATAAGTCCATAGTTGCTGCCAAGCGTCTGAAGCGTGGCAGCTGCAATTCCACCTCTGTGGGCTTCAGGTAGCCGGTGATCCTGGGCACAGCGACGTCAGCAGGCGAACCTGTCTGTAGTGTGTGGCTCCAATGTAGCAGGCATCTACTAGTGATGGGAATGTCAAATATTCCTGTTGGTTTGTAGCATATCATATTTTGCCACTTTGTGCTACATGCACATATATATATCTATAGGCACATATTGCGAAACTAGAATCTTGATACACAGCTTGGGTTGTCCGGCACGTCGTATGCCAGTCACAAGAGTGTAGACTCTGGAGAGGGGGCTATCATTGAGCCACGCCGAGAACTCTGAGCATCACTGAGTCTCACTACTACCAATGCGGGATGGCAGCATAACAATTAAAGTTAAAATACCAATAATGGACTCTCAAATGCTAGACGGCTGCCAGAATAGTTGGAAATGAAACGAGTGGCATTCTGACTCTGGCAGGGGAAAAACACACACACAAAAAAAAAATCTGTAAGTAGGGTGGCAACACTTTCTGGAAACATCCAGCACTCAACAAAAATCGAAAAATCCAGTGAGTGATGTTTGCCATAGCTTGTTGTGAGTCATTTTGAAAGTTTTAGCTTCGAGCGCTGAATCTATTTTCCATGGTCAACATACACAGCTTTACATAGGTGAGAGAGTCTTCAGGTCAAATATCTGGTGGTTATCCTGCAGCATGCTGCAACATCCACCAAAGTGGCCACCTATGCCATGTTGCGAACTTCTATATACATGGGTTGACAAAGGCGCCGGATCGTTTCAGCTTGGCCCCATGGTGACAGTCTTCTACTGGGTAGGCGAGTTGTTGGTTGGAACACCTGGCAGTCGTGAACAACGAGACGTAGATGAATAGCTGGGGCTCAAGCTCATGATCCAAAGCAAATGCCAGGCGTTTGGTACTGCCAGTTCAACATCCCAACAACTGAACCAACCTTATTTGTCCACTATATCTCTACAGTCACCAAACGTCAGTCGAACATGACGAGATGGTACTGCTGGCGGTTCATATCCCGTGACCAAACTAGGCATTCGCACAATCCCAAGTTGGTTCGAAAGTTGGTTCGAATCCCCCTTGTCAAGCAACAAAATCAGGATTTTCCACTGTTGACTGTTGGTGATCAATCCCTACGATGAACCAGCTCAACCAGCAGCGTCACTATTAAACATCATCACTCATTCACAGTCACTTTTGCATTACTAACGACATCATCAACCACAATATAATGTATATATGATATATAATATGTATATCAAGGTTGATATTGAACCCATGGGGATGGTACCACAAAAAAGTGGCTACAAACCTGTGCCACCTAACCCCTACTTTGCTACAAAGAGGTGACCCAAGAAAATCAACCTCTACTACAAAATGCAAACAGTCGAAAAAAGTCGATTGCTACAAAATGACCTCTCTTGAAATTAGGTGGATGTTGAAAATCTTCAAGAGCCTGTTTTCACAGAAACTCATTTTGTAGCAAAGGTTCTGTCATCCAATCAACAGCCACATGAGCAGCGCCTGTTTTTTACAACCCCCATTTTGTAGCAATGAAGTTGCAACTCCCGTCACTTGTTCCGCTGAATGGTCCAACATGGGCCCAGCACAGCAATTTAGGCACAGCCATTTAAGAGCACCCACACAGCACAGCAATCTTTCAAAGTCTCGAACAACGGCCGGCTCCAAA
>VSDK01016989.1:248698-294640 GCA_009767595.1 Symbiodinium kawagutii | reverse complement strand
CAAAATTAGATTTAAACCGCACTAGAAGCAAGATGTAGAGCAAAAAGAAAAACACAAAGCAAGACACCAACAGCAATGCAAAGCAAAACACCGAAACTGAATGTAATTCAAAAGGAATTAAAGAACACAAGGGAACCAAGGGAACTAAAGCCAGAGGACCAGCGTTCCAAAGGGACATGTCCCTGGCGCTTCCCGGTGTTGTGGGTGAATGTACGCTACACAATAGTGAGGCCCGCCTTACTTTCACTACAAAACGCATTTCCTACCAAATTCTTGCGCGAAGTTGCAACACCCGTCACTTGTTCCGCTGAATGGTCCAACATGGGCCCAGCACAGCAATTTAGGCACAGCCATTTAAGAGCACCCCACACAGCACAGCAATCTTTCAAAGTCTCGAACAATGGCCGGCTTCAAAGATACACTTTTCATATGCCTACTCGCCGCTTTCCAAGACACCAGCGTGCCTAAGGTCCATAGCAACTTTACTGTGCCTAAGGTCTGCCCATCCACTGCATGCACGCTACAAAATGGTGAGGCCCGCCTTACTTTCACTACAAAATGCATTTCGTACCCAACTCTTGCATGAGGTTGCAACTCCTGTCATTTGTTCCCAGCAAAACATGGTATAATATGAGTGTCAGTTAGTGCCCTTTACCAGCTAGTTTGCGTAATTTAATGTCACTTAACGGCAATTAGTCTGAAATTAGTGTCAAGTAGCGTCAATTAATGTTATTTTGTGTGAAGTAGTGTCAAATTAGGAGCACAGCGCAACAAAGACGCAAAGCAAAACACCAACAGCAAAGCTCTCCAAGACTCCAAAATTAGATTTAAACCGCACTAGAAGCAAGATGTAGAGCAAAACGAAAAACACAAAGCAAGACACCAACAGCAATGCAAAGCACAACACCGAAACTGAATGTAATTCAAAAGGAATTAAAGAACACAAGGGAATCAAGGGAACTAAAGCCAGAGGACCAGCGTTCCAAAGGGACATGTGCCTGGTGTTTCCCGGTGTTGTGGGTTAATGCACGCTACACACTGGTGAGGCCCGCCTGACTTTCACTACAAAATGCATTTCCTACCAAATTCTTGCATGAAGCTGCAACTCCCGTCACTTGTTTTTCATGATTGCCAGTGTACAAATATCTCAACGGCTTTTCAATGGATTCAGAGCGTAGGAAACTCCCAGCGTAAGTCCTGTCACCATTGAAAAGCCGCCAAGATCGAGTCATTAAATCGAAAGCAACTGGCAATCTTGAAAACATCCAAGTGCACCCATCCGCCCCCAGTGCCAGACAGCTCGAAGCTCGATGACGACTTTCACGGCCCTTCTGACATACAAGAAAAGATCATCCAACAGCTCGTGCTTTTTGCAATCAGCTAAGATCGTGTGCTATACAATCAGCTAAGATCAGCTATACAATACCCCCAATATTGATTTGCCACAAAAAGGAAAGGCTGTCTGTCATAATCATCATATTCTCACATGTTAGCCACCACTTAACCTCACTACAAAATGATGGTTGTAAAAAAATAGGTCTCCGGGAAGGCTTCAATGGTCAACATTTTTCGACCACCAAACCTCCACTACAAAATGACCCTATCTTGCCATCACACTGCCAACATGATTGATCAAAACACCCTCTCTACAAAATGGGGGCTTACCAACCCCACAAGGAACTACAAAACCCTATGAAAATCAAGGTTTGTAGTGTACCCAGGTCCTTCGTTTTTATAGTGGGAAATGTCAACCCCGATATATGTATATGTTTTCCAATGTTTTCCATGAAGCTAAAATAATTCAACCATCATTACAAAGATCCCTTACCAACCCTTGGAACATCCCTTGGAACATGTTGGAACCACCACCCCGCTTGGACCGGCGCCATGGCAAGGCGCTGTTCCCAGGATCCCAATTTCTCCACGAGCTCGTCCAGGGCCGCCTTGCCAGGCTCCTGGCAGTGGGTCAACGGTTGCCATGTCGAGTGATGCCAGGAATGCATGAACCATGGGTATCCATGGGTTGTTAATTTTCAATCCTAGTTGGTGTTTTTTTTATCTGATCGTTAAAACATGTTAAAATTGTTGGTATTAGTTGATGAGTGAGGTGCACTGTGGGTTGTTAATGACTGATCAACCATGACATGGCAACCATGAACCATGGGATGGACACCACGGTCAAAAACAGATTCGGAAACTATTCGAACGTGATTCGGAAACTAGTGGAAACGCGTCTCGGAAACTGGGATTCGGAAACTTCTGGAAACGTGATTCGGAAACTGGCGGTAGCATGGTTCGGCAACTCCTGGAAGCCTGATTCGGAAACTCCTGAAACCCTGATTCGGAAACTGGTGGCCATGTGCTTCAGAAACTCATGAGAAACGTGATTCGGAAACTCCTGGAAACATCATTCGGAAAATCCTGTACCCATGTTTCGGAAACTTCTGGAAACGTGATTCGGAAACTCCTGAAAACCTGATTCGGAAATTGGGAACGCTGTGATTCGGCAACTCCTGGAAACGTGATTCGGAAACTCCTGCACCCATGTTTCGGAAACTCTTGGAAACGTGATTCGGAAACTCCTGAGAACCTGATTCGGAAACTGGCGGGAACATTGGTCGGAAACTCCTAAAACCATGATGTGGAAACTTCTGGAAATCTGATTCGAAAACTTTTCTGCCATGAGTAAGAAACTCCTGGAAACCTGATTCGGAAACTTGTGGAAATGCGTGTCTGAAACTCGTGAGAACGGGGTTCGGCACATCGCGGAAATATTATGTGTCGGTAGTGGAAAAATGGTTCGGAGATTCGTGAGAATTTGTAATCTCTGGGACATGATTCGGATCTCAAGCTGCAACGCAGCCGTAACATAATGTTCCTGACTCTTTTCGCCAAGGCCCGCTTTTTCAGCAGCGCAGTGCTGTGGGGAAAGGGCCCTGCCTTGGGCAACACGATGGTCGCGGTCGTTTGGCGATCGTTGTAGGGCAGCTGAACTGCTTGGTACTTGGGCATGTCAGCATAGGCCAAGTGCTTCTCCTGAACGAGCCGAAATCGCTTGCAAGAATGGCTACGAAGGGTTACTAATGGTTGTTAGTAATGGCTACTAATCATTCTTGGTGATTAATGATTGTGAATGGCTAAGAATGGTTACAAATGCTTGCAACATTCATGCTTGATTATGAATGGTTATCAATTGTTAATAATGCTTAACGAGTAACGATGGCTACTAATGGTTAGTTGTGGCTCCTGATTAACAAAAACACATCTATAATTTGGAATGTCTGTATCATATATGTAAGGTATGTTATTATCTACTTGGTTGTTCAGGTGTATGTATTGCTTCGTGATGTTTTTCAATAAGGATTATTCTTGACTATTTTAGTGATTATAGTATTTTGTCAAATCGAGTACTTGCCAGCCCCGATTGACCCATCAATCATCATCAATGACCATAGCTCCTATCCCTTTGAGTCTGGGGATGAGTTGAATCGGTTGGGATCCAGCCTTAGGGATTTCAAGTCGAGATGTTTTTCGTGAATGATTCTGTCACACGATTGAAATGGTTCTACTTGCCGGTGTCTTGGCACTTCCCACATCTCTCTGTGATTTTGGCACATGATCCCACATGGCTGGATTTGCACACACGCACGGCCCCATTCTGATCTGATCCTTCTTGTACATCATGTCGCATGGCAGTTTTTCGCTGTAACCGTTGAAGAAGCCATTGGACGTATACTTTGTGTCGAACACACTGGCCTCAGTGAAAATTGCCAAAGAAGTAGGCAGCGTGGGTTTCAAAAAGCCAAGACTCAAGACAAAAATTGAAGGAGAGCATAGGAGAGCACGTTCAACTGCTGACTCATATTGTTTCATAAACTGCACATGTCCATCAGCTGAAAAGATGTAAAGAACCCCGTCGAGGGAAGGCAATCAAAACATGAGGATCTCGTGAAGTCTGCAGAACATCCACAAAATACTTGTGGCATCCAGTGGCTTTGAGAGATCGCCCAGATTGCCATGTTGCCACGTAGATTCTCAACAGCTACAGTATCAACTCCTTTGTATCAAGCCAGGGGGAGCTTGACTCAAACTTCTGATGGTTGGGTTCCCAACGGCTTCACAGGACCGTCACCAATACCCATCACAAAATCACCAAGCGACCCAAGATCCTTTGAAGAATATGGTGTTCACTAGCACGAGGACCTGAATCGCTGGCGAAAACTGAAGCGTCTTCCATCTAGCTTTGTCAGGTGAAGATCTGACACGTTGAGGTACCAGAAGAAGTATGTGGGTTTCTTCACTGGAGT
This sequence comes from Symbiodinium kawagutii, assembly GCA_009767595.1. NCBI lineage: Eukaryota > Dinophyceae > Suessiales > Symbiodiniaceae > Symbiodinium > Symbiodinium kawagutii. The sequence goes on along the minus strand of VSDK01016989.1, from coordinate 290,333 downwards.
AGTCCCAGAAACACTGCTTTCCCCATCATTCTCCATTCATATACGTAATAATCAATTGTTTTTGGCTACTTACGTACGATTCTTGACAATCCCACGCGGAAGGGCAACAAAACCTGCAATTCCTGTGGTCAATTCTTTGAGGTTTTACAAGCAATTTAGGGATCTCGTGATATCTTATGTCTATCTCGCACTCCGGATGGGCCGGGAATGTTGGTACTCGTTAGCTCACCAAGCAATAGGATCCTGTCCCGTTGCTCCTTTCTCAAGAGCTCAACGATGTTGTAGCAATGCTATAGCTGTATTTGGGTCACATGCTCGAGAGAAACATCAACCTGTGTGTGTGTGTGTGCGTCTGCGAAAGTTCTGTGACAAAAAGTAGTCTGTATTGGAACGTTTTTGTACACTCTTTTGCTTTTTGGGACCTGTTTCCTTCGCCTTACATTGACCTCCGTCCTGGCTTCCCACGAGAGGTGCAAATTCCTTACTAAACCAGGGTTACCGACGGAGCAAATGTCAATGCTAAGTCATTATCAATGATTAACCAGCATTGCTCATACTTAGCCACCATTGTTCGTGATTATAATGTGAATCACCACTATGAACCATCAGTACCCTCTATCAACAGTTGTCAGCCATCATTGGAGGGACCAAATGAGGCTTTCCACTCCGCCCTGGATGTCCTCTCGCCCGACGTTGCATCCGGGTGACCGTCAATGGATCCAGGGGTGCAGTGAAGAGCTCGGAAATCCTGGCGAAGCAGTGCATCGCTGGTTCCCTGCTCCCAAAAGTTGAGCTTGTGACTTGTCCAATAACCGAGTTCATCAGATTTGTCAATGAGAGATTTGTTAATCAACTACTTTGAAAAAGTTGATCAAATTAGTTACTGAAGGATTAGCCACCTTGGTTGATGTCAGTTGGTGATAATCATTTCTTGCCTTGCGGAGATCGGATTAGTTGCTTGGGTTGCGGGGGAGACATCTGGCCTTGATTTTAGCAGTAGAGTTATTGCCCCCCGCAAAAGAATGTTGGACATTTCTACAGTAGGTCTTCACCAAACCCAAGAGATGAATCCTCAGATCCCCCACAACCCGTGCATCTAGGTAAATTGTGGTATCAACCAGAGCCATGAAAATTTGCATATTCCGTTTATGTCACATGTTATGGGTTCGAATTTCCGGCAAGAAACTGGTTATTTTCCCTCTGAAGATATGTGACAATAAGAAACTTGCAGTTCCAACACGTCTGCCCTTGAAATTCGAGGCACAAAGATGTTGATGGAAAACAACGCTCAATGAGCTGTAGCTTTTAAGTCCGGCCCTTGTGTGGTTGGTTAACAATTTGAGATTGAAAGACAGAAAAATCAACGGTGATGGGGATCCTTGATTGCATCCAAGCTGGTAGGTGGATGTAAGCAAGACCTCACATTGCTGTCCGTGCATAAAAACAAAAAACAAGCCACAGCTGCCAGCTTAAACAACAGGAATATTGCAGTACCATTCAATACTATCCATTGCTCAATCATACCTATTATTGGTGATGATACCCCATTATTAGGCCCATTATTGGTTGGTTAGTATTGACCCATAGCCATATGATCATATTTGGTGTTTGGGTCAAGGGTAAAGGGTCCCCCTGCTGACCGGCCCAAGCGAGCCTTTGCCTACCCATTTTTTGGATTTGGTATCAACCCACAGCCATTGTCCAGGTCATCAAAGAACAAACAAACAAACTAACTAACTAACAAACTAACTAACTAAAAAACAAACAAACAAACAAACAAACAAACAAACAAACAAACAAACAAACAAACAACAGACAAACAGACAAACAGACAAACAGACAAACAGACAAACAGACAAACAGACAAACAGACAAACAGACAAACAGACAAACAGACAAACAGACAAACAGACAAACAGACAAACAGACAAACAGACAAACAGACAAACAGACAAACAGACAAACAGACAAACAGACAAACAGACAAACAGACAAACAGACAAACAGACAAACAGACAAACAGACAAACAGACAAACAGACAAACAGACAAACAGACAAACAACGGCAACAGCAGCAGCAACAGCAATTGTTGGAACCCAGCAATTTGAACTGTCTTCTCTGCCCAACTTGCATCACGGCAAGTTTCAGTCCATGCGTCTTCGAATTCACCTCGCTGCTGGGTTTTCAAACACAAAAAAATCGCCTCGTAACATCAGTTTCCAAAGCCCAAATGGGATATGACAGTGCTAGTCTTGAAGAAGGTCCACCAGCTTGGTCAACGTTCACAGGGCTGGCCCACACCTCTGATATTCATGCAAAACAAAGTATATAAATGGATACAAACATTTCAGATTTTTAAATGTGTACTGTGCACTCTTTACTTTGGTTCGACCAATTGATGATCTGATTTGGTCCCTGAAGAGTTAGCTGATAGCGGGGCAAAACTGACATAAGCAAGCTGGCATTTCCGCATTGCATGCGTTGATTTGAGTGGAATTGCTTAACCAGACTCGGGGGCAGATGACTGGCAAGTGAGGCACCAACTCATTGATTAATGAACTACGTACCCAACTGATGGGATACAGATTTCCTTTATCAAGACTGATGAGTCTAAAAAGAGGGCTGGAGACATCCTTGGTTGTGAACAAACAGCTCCGAGTTACCCATTGGTTGATAGGCGCTGGGTCCGTGCTCGCCAGTTGTTCTGCTTGAGCGCCGAAGTCTTTCTCAATCGCCTAGGAGAGGGTGCGATGGCGAATCTTGACCAAGGAAATGTTCACATGTAAGCTGGAACGGCAACAAGGGCAGCAACAACACTAATACCGACCACAACAAAATTAAGAACAAGAGCATCCCACCAGCAGTGAAACAAGAAACAATAGCAGCCCTGGCAACAACGCCCCAGACCGCAGCAATAGCACCAATACTTCTGTCACTGCTCATGCCCTTGTTGTTGTTTCAACTTTAATTACAAGAAAAGCATATCGCAACAGCAACAACAACAACAACGTGGACAAAATCGTACAGTAAGCTATTAACACGATTGAGACAACAGCGCCAACAAAAAACACATGTGTGCTGTTTATTTAATTTAAATCAACAATCACCTCAATGATGAAAAACACATCACGAAACATCGAGCTACAAAAAGCCATAAGCAAAACACAACAGTTGTCTCCGGTAACTTTGTCATGGCAGCAGTATTGAAGTAGCTACAGCATAGCAACAGCACCAACGCGGCGCACCTGGATGTACTCGGGTTTGATCCCCGCTTTGACCCATGCAGAGTTGGCCATCTGCGCTGCAGTGCTGGGCATCTTCGCTGTGTCCATGGGTGCTCTCAACACCTTCATCAGCTCCTGGCCACAGATCCCAGCGGATGACCCCACGTGACCTCATGAGTAGTAAGCAATAGCAGTGTCCATCATAACTAAGAGTAACAACCAATAGTAGTAATAATCAAGAGTAATAATTTATAACCATTAGCAATAGTTCATGTTTCTTTGGTACCTTCATGTCTCATCCACTGGTGCAGTGGTCTGTGATGACATTATCCGAACATCGGGGACTTCCACGGTATCCCGAACCATTGGCTAAGCAGCGCGCAGCAACAGGTCATAATGGCTGACGGCTCATGATACCCTGCCACCGGCTGTGGAGGTACCACAACAGGAGTGAACATATGCGAACAGCAGTGGTGCCTCACTTCGAAGAACTTGGTGAGTGAACATGGCCGCGCCAACAACACGAGTGACGTTTTCATGTTGTAGCTGATCATGAGAGCTACAACCATTGCAACTATAATTCATTATCAACCACAACTCACCCCCGTAACCATAAATCAACCATCATCAAACATCATTAAGCTACCAACACACCAACATGTATCAAAGGCTTCTAAATCAACCACTCTCCAGCAATGGGGGGCACCACCCTACCACCACACCACGTGGGCAAGTTGTGGCGCCTGCTCAGTGCTGGAGCCAGGGGTAGCGCCAGCCATCACCATGGACATGCAGACTGACAAGGACAAAGGGGAGATGAGCACATTCCTCGGAGAGGCGAGGCTATGGGTCAAGCAAATGTCCACCATTTTTATTGGACAAATCACCAGCGATTTTTGGAACTTTATGAAGGAATACTAGCTGGTTGTTGGTACACCAAGGAACATGTTCCTGCAGTGGTTTCCTTCACACTCAATACCGGATGGTCAAGAGCTTTGGCTGCAAGGGCAACAAGGGTCCTGCGTGATTTTCTTCAACGATGTCTGGATCGACATTAAGAATCTAAAGGATGTCTTAATCACACAGCGTAAGTAATCCAAATCATACCATCAAACACACCCTGAGGAAGCACAAGCTGATTGGTTGGTGTATGCTATCCCAAACATATGACTTATTGACTTGTAAAATCAATTAATCGACCAACCATCTCAGTTGTCAGGGAAAATACAACGTGTTAAAAACCACCGACTAGCCAGAATAGAAATGTTCAGAAACCTCCGGGCCCAGCTTCTCTGATTCCGTCTTGGACAAATATCTGAAGAGTTCCAAGCCAAAAGTGTTCAGCACTTTCGCCAGTGCCATTTTGGAGCCGCCACTAGCGCGGAAGCTAGAAATAAATCGATAAAATGGTGAGCCTGAAACAGCTGAAGCTCATGCATATCTCATTCAAACCGTCATTTCCAGTGTTTTGTTTTGTTTTTTCACCTATGGAATCATCTCAGTACTATGGAAACCCTTTTTGGTAGGGTCTCATCCAGTGCTTGTTTTCTACCATCCAATACGAATGGATTCATTTGCATCTTTGTTTTACTGTATGTCTATGTTAGGCTGTATTCCATGTGGATTATTGCGACGGAGTCAACCTATGAAGGGGCAGCTACTTCATGAAACCGAGGTCAATTCCTATCAGTCGTCAAGAGCCATTTTGCAGAAACACATGTCTTCATTCATCAAGTGCGCCCGTCTTCTCAAAATGAAATGCTGGTTCAGCGCTCCCACACCTCCCCGTGACATCTGCGGCATGGCTGCACAGCTGAAGAGGCTTTGGAGCAAGACAGGGGTCTAAACTTCAATGCCATTCGGATGTGAGTTCAGTGCCATATTCCAAACATATGGCGAGCTGGGTCAAGGCTTTAACCAACTAATCATGGGGGATAGTAACCAACAACTAATAGGAAAACAATATATCACTGAACACCTGGAACCCTTTCACTTCTGAATCTGCTTATCTGCTAGCTGCACAGCTAAGTGATGCTGTTTGCATTTTTGTGTGTCTTTCATGTGTTGTCCATCTAGTATGAGTCCATGTGCACATTAAACGTAATATGCCCATTTAATTACCAGTACATATGTTATATAGATGTAATGTAGCGAACATTTACACACACATGATTAGACATGATTGAACATACATCCACTTCATTGCTGAGGCATTTCCATCTCCAGCTCACTTGGCTGAGCCACGGTTGGCGAAAGGACGGAATGAAGTTGGGCTACGCAAAGTGGCTTTGGGGGATTTCAATGACCAGCCAGTAGTGATGGACCTCTCAATGACTGCTCGCTTAGTCTAGGGATAAAACGGCAGGGGGGTTGACACCGCTCATACTTTGTACGTCAACAAATGAGGTCCACGAAACTGAATGGTGGTTTCCAAGTTTTCCTACCAAAATCATGACAACCAGGTGGTGACAGAAGCAACTCATCTGCAGGCGGCCCCTCTGTCCGAGTAGTGCCAACCGATCAGAAAGAAAACAGGATCTTCGGCCAGTCGTCTCAACCTCGGCCCGGCACATGAGAGCAATTGAAACAAACAAAGGGATACAGTAATCAACTAAGAGCAACTAGAAATCAAACAACTGGACTTCTTTCTAGTCACCATGCTGTATCCTCTGGAAGTTATGCCTCGCAAAATTCCACCATTTGTTGATTTGCATTGATATACCGGGGATGACGTTATTCCATTGCAATGAGACTTCTGATTTGGCGGTTTGTGGTGATGCGTGTCTGGCATCAACAAGCTACCACCAAGATCGGGAGTCCTCAAAAACTTTGGCTTTTGTGGGACATTGAGGCATGTGGGGTCTGAGAAGTGGAAGAGACGTAGAGTGAGCAATTTTGGCAAAGAAGATACAATATGGAATTTGATAATCATTGATTGACATTGCTGACAGAGTCTTTTCTGAAATGGACGCTTCTGTTCAGGTTCTCCTTCAACGTTCGGTGATTGGTTGGACCAGGCTTTGTCGGACCAGTGACCCTGGATAGTAACAGAGGGTATCCATCCCCTTCTGTTTCTGAGACTTGATTACCCCAGCTTTGCCATCCAACAGCAGGTTCCAAGGTTCCCGGAACCCGTGTCCGCCGAGAATTTTCTCTGAAGATGGTTGTACCACCCCCTGTTTCCAGAGATGGAAACCGAAAAGCATACTGCTGTTGGGAGTTTTCTACAATCAGCTGGTTTCTACAAAAATGAATGCCTGGGGTAACCCGTGGTCATGACTAGTAGCCCCTGAAAATCAACCATAAATCTGCTTGAACCTGTTGGGGCTTGAGTTTCTTACCCTTGGGTATTCTGAACCTGCAAGGCAGTCAGGAAAGCTTACATAATCTTACCATTCATCAGCTTGGAAGTATCCCATTCTTGGCCCAATGATCAGCGAGCACTAAGTGCCCCAGACGTGCCGATGAGGTACCAGGGCCTCAGCTTTCCACAGCGATCTGCGCGCAAAGGAATGCCTATGAAATTGTGTTGACGTCCATTATTATTGAAGGTCTGTTTCTGATTCTACGTCAAAACATCGGCAACTACCATACTGATCATAATAATCTGGTATAATCTGGTGACGTCTTAGCTCCATAATGTTTGAGAGTCTAGGTAGCTAAAGACAAAAAGGGAACAAATTCAACACCACGACTCTATCCACCAAGGCAAGGAAGCAAACATCGAAGCTTCGACGAACAAGACAGTTCTGGTCACTTCTTGTTTGGGCATGTTTTGGCCCAACCACTTTACATCACTAAACACGGTTCACGTTCAGGTTGGCGCTTGGAAGTCAACCGCTTCAATTGTTGGGTCCCCCCAAAGCTTCGGGATCGAAATCGACGGAACAGCTTGGGACCATAACACAAACTCTCACTGTGGCGAATTACTGAACTGATTTCCTTACTTCTCCGTTGTACAAATGTGCGTTTGATTCTGGTAGTGGTTGGAGTCGGTTGGAGACTGCCAAATTTCATGAGCCACAGTGATTAATTCAGAAGCCTACAGTGAATGAATGAATGGACAAATGAATGAACAGCAGCAGTCAGCGATATTCGATCACTGTCAGCTTCAAATTGTCGGACATCTGTAGGTAGACACTTGACCACAGTGGTACAGCACCACTGCATTTCCTTTTTTCGCACTCTCAGGGCTTCACCAGCCCTGAGCCAACGACCTCTTATCCCTGTGACAACAATCAAACTAATATGAACAAACGACCAACGAGATCCAACAAGAACAAATGGATACAAATGGTACAAATCATCACCAACCGAGCAATCAATGAACCAACCAACCAACAAGCCACCCAAAATACAACGACTCAAACAGCCTCCTCACACAAAAATGACCCACGATGTTCTCATGGGTCTCCCTGCAGCCAGTGTGTGCTTGGCGAGGTCAATCCAAGGTGGAGGTCGTTGGACTCAGTTGCCGCAGAAATTGGACTCCGGACCTGACTGGCATTATTATACTTGGCCTCCAAGGTTCTTCAGCCCACATGGCTGTAGGACCAAGGGACAAACTTGACAAACTAAGGCCCTGGGGTTTGGATGTTCATCCAGCACAAGCGTCCAGAATTTATGACCAAGTTTGTAAAGCTACTTGCCGGCCAGGATGAACCAATAAGTCATGTCTGACGCGGTGACTATTCCATCATGGGCATCCAAGCTTGACACCACGAAGCTGCAGTTTAATGCTTGGGCTTCTAGAAAAGGTCAACAACGAATGAAGAAATGAACGAACGGCAACAGCCAGCCATATGCGATTATTGTCTGACATCTCTAGGTCGACGCTTGACCAACCATTGCCCATAACTATTGGTAGGGTCAAAAGTGATGAACGGACTGATCAAGCACATGCATCAACAAATGAAGCATATATACAAAGAAAAACTTGAATATACATAACTAATATGTCTGTGTGTCACATGTATAATTGCAATCATTAACGCATGTTTGCATAGTGTTTCTGTCAAAGAGTTCTACCTAGACGTAAGTTGCTGGCATACAAGCGGTGGCTACCCCTGAAGAACGGACAGAAGGCCCATTCTTAAGATCGGTAGTGGGAGCAATGCAGATGCATATTGGTCTGTTGGGCTCTGTTGGGATGTTCATCTACCAGCCCTGTCTGTTTCTTCGTCAAATACCGTTCTCAGTCTTACCATGTCTGGTTGGTGGTAGAACCACCCCTATGAAAAATATGCTAGTCAACCAACCAATTGTTAATAACTAATTACCAGGGAAAATAAAAAAAATGTTTGAAATCACCAATCAGATATCAAGGATGTATCTGGTGACCTCTTTAAAACATCCTGACCTTTTGATAGATGGGCGTTTCTCAAAATAGGGGACCCCCAAATCATCCCAGAGTAACCATTTTAGAGTAATAAACCAACCACTATAGTTGGTATATCCTCTACGATTGGTTTTTATCCCCTTGTCAATGACCATTGTTAACCATTGATAAAACAACCATTTTGGGAGTTCCCCATGGCTTGAGAAACCACCATCCCTTCCCTATTTCAAGAAACAACTCGATCCATCAGGGTCAACCTTGCCCAGCCAACCGCCTAGGTCTGTTGATGTTGTCATTCCCATGACCTTAGAATGATCATCTCAGCATGTGTGCGTACGTGTAGAAATGTATGTCACCATGTACGATTATGCATATACATATAATATATGCATATATATTATATAGACTTGTAAATGCAGTATATATATATGTTGCACGGGTGCAAATATTTCACATATACACGTGCAATTCAATGAATCAATCCGTACATGATCTACGTAGTATATCTAACGCAGTACAGCGTGTATATAATCAAATGTGTGTATATACTATCATAATATGCATATATATATATACACAATTATATGCACTAAAAAACGATAAAAAATGCTTTCTACATCTCTGAATGATGCGAATCCTCTCTTAAGCTGTGTAGCTCATGCTAACCCGTGGTAGTCCATCAACAGCCAGGGGACATTCAACACCAGCAGTGACAAGGGCCACTCAGCCACCAGGACTGGACCAAAGGCATCGCCTGCCTGCACAGCTGCAGCTGCACAGTGCTAAAATACCAATACACTACATTCTGACAGAGTAACGATGCTAAGCATAAATCAAACAATAGGATGTCTATGTACAGAACTATATATACACACATAGTGCATACATGCATTGGCTTGTAAGCTTGTAAAAATGCAGTGTAATTGTATAGATGTACGTGTTGCACATGAATATACATACTTCCTTATTGGTTGGTGGTTTCAATCCCGAAGAACAATGAGTCATGTCGGCTAATCAATCAGCAGCCAATGGAATCGAAACTACAATGACCATGCATCATTGACTATATGACTACATATCTACCGATAAATACATCTACTAGTAGCTTCATAATTAATTATATCCCTCATTGTACAATCCCAACATGGCAATCGTATAATTAGTAGATAATTATACCTATGTAATCCCAACAACCCAGGGTGATAGAACTAGTGTGAATGCACAGCTGTATCTATCTATCTATCTATCTGTCTGTCTGTCTGTCTGTCTGTCTGTCTGTCTGTCTGTCTGTCTATCTATCTATCTATCTATCTATCTATCTATCTATCTATCTATCTATCTATCTATCTATCTATCTATCTATCTATCTATCTATCTATCTATCTATCTATCTATCTATCTATCTATCTACAATATCTGTGCTAGTGAATGAGGCACTATCACCAGCAACTTTTGGATAGTTCACTATCTTTGGTGATATCGAATAAATCGGTTGATTGTCGGGAGTGTAGAGCATCAGTGGTGAAACCATGGCAGACCACGGCTGAGGCCGTCAATCGTGGCGTTTCAAGTTATGCACGTTAGGTTCATTGCCAGCCCAGAAATGGCATCCAATCAGTGGCATGAAGACACTGAACTCAGCACCTCCATTGAACTGTTCCGCATCTGATATCAGGACGACAACGACTCCTATTCAGTGTTGCCGCTGATGAACCCAGCTGCTGCTTTACCGCGTGGATACGTAAGAACCAATCTATACAGATACCCAACTGCCCGATTACTGAACAATGGCCTCATAACCACCAGCTCCAAGTGTATCTGCTTGGTGGATTCAACCCCTCTCAAACATATACTTGTCAATCCACCAACCATCCCTTTTCTCGGTTGCAGAGCGTCGCTCACCCGAAAACCAACCATCGCAAATAATAAGTGAAAAACATGTTCAAAAATAACAACTACTAATTGCTAGTTGTTTTACCATTGTTGTTGATTGTCATGAGTCATCCCCGATTCTTCACTATTATACTGCCCTATTTAGAACCAACAACTCGATATAATTGCTGGTCACTATCCCCCATAGTTCACCACGCTTGACCATTGTTAAGGTAGAAAATCATGGCTGTAGTTGTTTAACCATGATTTTTGATTCTGATCCCCTATCATAAACCATTATTTACCACAGTTAACCATAAAACATCTCATGGTTTCCTACTATAAAACCACCAGCAAGTGGGGCCAATCCATCCACCTATCCTTCAACCTCCCGGCCTTGCCAGCAACGGTCAGCACACCTGACATCGGGGGCTTTATCATGTCTCATAAAAGGACGATTTTCAGATGCGCTCATTTTTGGGGGGACCTTCGGGCAGGGCATAGGTTTACATGATTGTTCTTATTACTACCATTTTTATCATTATCATTATCATTATCATTGCTATTATGATAGTTGTTCTTTTTAACCATGGCAGCTGTTGACACTTTACGATTTCGGGGATGGCTTTGTTTTGCCACGCATTTTGAGAATTACGGTCGTGCTTGGTGATTTCACACTCACTATGCTCTTGATTACTTCTGTATTGGCAAGGTCAAAATACTGGAACAACCTCAGATTGCACGGTGGATGGAAGGCCTTGTTGACTTTCTGATTTGCTCATGTTTGTCTGGACGAAAGAGGCTGATGCTTCGGTGAGTTTTGCAAAGAGCAATACATTTCATCATCGATTGAATCAGCAATGATCTAAGGGAAATGCTAATTTCGTTACATGTATCTATTTCCGATGCGGATGTAATTCACTCATAATTCAAACATAGTTTGGTTATTACAAGTTTGTATTTGTATCATGATTTTCTCAGGCTTCAGCAACCCTGCCCTGGCCTATCGCCGCAGTGTACATCCATGGTAGGTGAAATCCACCCATGGCTCGCCGTGGCTATCGAGGGCTCATGCTGTCGGGCCCTGGTTGGCACCTATTCTTGCCAGCGCTGAAGGATTATCAAAGGGCCAGACAGCTGCATGAGAATAAAATCTCCAGGAATGCAGAAACGTGCCCACCGTCACAGATGCATACCATATAGCGTACTGTACCGTCAAAATGGAATGTGAATAAGTATATGTGTGTGTGTATGTTTATACGCAAAAATTTGTGTAATCATGTTAATATGCACAATGTACGCAAACCCGATCAAACCCGTATGTGTAACATACGTCAGTGATTGATACACATTATCATGATTTCATGATTGCAACTATCGCCATAAGTATTCAAACACATACATGCAACTATCACATACTATCACCATCATTTTCATGGCATCCTTCCTAGAACTTTTGCTCAGCGGTAAGGACGCTATTCGATGTCCACATCGCCGTGACTGCTCCACTGCCACGGCAGAAGCTTGGATTGACTTGATCAACCAGTTGCACTTAGAAACTACTTACTTGAAATGGCTTGAAAAAGATACCTACGTCACAGCCCAAAAACGCTTGTAAGATCTTCTAAGGTGGAATACAGTGTGATGAAGATTTTGAAATATGTTTGGCTGTGCTCGGCCCTATTTTTTGCAGGCCAATGTGTGCGCTCAGATTGTTGCTGGCAAAAAGAGTGGGAGCAACACGCCTTTAGGCGACCCTTCTATTCCCGCTGGCTCGGAACTTTGCAAAGGCAACTTCGCCAGTATAAGAGTCCCTTTTTGCTGGTCAATGTCACCATTGATCCGCATCTCACTCTCTGCATATCACATGTGATATGTGTGATTTGTTTATACGGCAATGTACATGTGGGTTTGTCCATAGTGCACCCCAATTATTGTGATGTTTCCATGATTCAAAACAAGCACTTCTGCTGCATTCAGGAATAATCACATTTAATTGCCGCCATTTCTGGGCAACCCCATATATGATATATGTACAGGTAATTTTTGTTGTAAACTTACGAGTGTTCTAGTTGCTCGACATGCGCATCCCATGTCATGGCTTGCGCATCGACATGTTGCCATCAGTTTGGTCACAAGCCCACACAAATGGGTTTTTGAGTCGTTTGTCTTGGCTGAGCTATGGCTTGTATGGCTGAAAACAAGGGTGTAGCAGCGAGCATGCAAAATGATATACGCAAATAGTTACAATAATTTTCAATAATTCTTCAAGTTGAAAGGTTTTGACACAAGCGGGATCCATGCCCACTTCAAAGAGTGCCTGGCATTGGGCATTCTGTGCGGTCTTGGTTGTTGCTCTGCTAGCTATTCAGAACATCACCCCACCCATTCAGTCCTAGGCACATCGATCCATTGTGTAAAAACAGCAGTGTCAAAATCTCTTGTCCTTCTTCCATGAGGATCAATCAAGGCTCGTCACACCTCACCATCTCAGACTTCTTGTTTTGCACTTCGGCAAATCCGTTGAGTTGTTTAGTTTCAATGTACAAGCCCCCGCTGGCCCCTTTGGGCGCGAGGAGCAGGAACAGCAGGTTGCGGGGCTGGTGGGCTGGCCTTGACGTGTGGTTGGTGCCTACATGAGTCATCATCAGCACTGACAGGTGGATGACACCAGCTTTCGGAAGGCAACAATATCAATGACGGGGGTAGATTTGCTAAACCAATACTTGCCTGGCTAATGGCTCGAGAAATCTGCTGTGCTGTTTTTTGCTGTTGATTTGTTGTCGTTTGTTGAAAGGTGACCAGCAACAACCATTTGTAAAGGCTGGCCGGCCATTCTGGTGCTCCCAACCTGGTAACCCATGGCTTGCCCTAGTCCCATATTTCTGGTCAGTTGATACTTGGAGGACAACGTAGGTATGATAAAATGTCCCATACATATACTAGTATGTATAAGAGTATAAAGATTTGTTTGATGCGTGCAGGTGAATTTAGCATCTGTTCCTCAATATTGCCAATACTGTATAAGTGCTTTGCATCACAACTACTTGGATACACTATGGCTATCTATCATTACTTCATTGCTGCATTGGTTTCTGCTCATATTTGGGGTGACTCCTCCTTTCACCCCCAGCAGCTAGAAGTTGGACCCTATGCCGCGGCATGCCGCAGCCCATCCCTGCAAGCTGCAGTCTCGCAGTCTCCACGTTTTGGAGATCACGACCCATGGCGAGGCAATGGTGCTTTCATACACGATGCTTGTCAACAACAAGGGCAATAATTTTGTCAGTGCGCAAGGATCAAAGATTAGTGATGTCATTAGTCGTAGTTCTAGGGCGCAAGACATAGACCTCAATCACAACAACGGTCGATAATTACTACCGGAAGAATCATTCAGGAAATTTGGTTTCACTAGTCACTAGTTACTATTGACAACTGGTTAGTTAATCACTATTTTTCACAGGGTTTTTCTTCACCCTGGGCTACCAAGAGAAATGTTGAATCAGGTGCAACAGTCAGGCACATCATTTCACACACAGTGACACCCCTGGTTCCCCCATCATTAGCCATTGTTTTTCCTTTTATTGCTGGTTGTTTTCCTTATTATTGTTGATTGTTTTTCCTATTATTGTTGATTGCTTTTCCTATTAGGGATGATTAATGAGCCATTGTTGGTTATTTCCCCCATCATGAGCCATTTGTTTTCCTAGTATCATGGTGAACTTATTCACATTATTGCTGGTCTGATATTGACCCATAGATACCTATGGTCAGATCTTGACATTCCCATTTGTTTCCTATTATTGCTGGTTATTTTTCTTATTACTGCTGGTTAATTTTCCCTCAATTTCCCCCATCATTATTGTAGGTTATTTTTCCTCCTTCGTTGGATGATTCATATCGACCGCTTCCACATCCTCGAGGCACTCTGGCTCGGATCGGCACAGACGACGAATTCGTCAAGCGCCCTGCACCTTTCCGTCGCTCAAATCCTGAGGCAGGGCCTGCTGGACGTTAACCATGGTTGGAACCTCCTATGCATGGTACACAACCACGAGTACAAACATGCTTATGGTAGCTCAAGAAGCATGTCCGTGTATGTGTATGCGTCCGCAAAAGACCGATATCTTGCTTTTAAAGAAGCATCAAGCATCCATGCATGTGTATGTAGAAGCAGTGATATAGCAATATATTGGTCATACAAATGCATACACATTGAAACAAAGCCTACAGGCACCAGTATCATATGCGCATCTGTAGAACTTGATCTCCAAACCCATGCATCTTTGCATCTTTTTGTTGAACCAAGGGATGAAGAAGCTCTGGATGCCAAGAATCACTTTCGCTGAAGAGCGCTTGAGCCGCGCATATTGATGTTGCGCTGATCCAAATGTGGAGAGCCCTCATCGTTTTTGGCATCGAAATCTCAAGAATGCAGCACTCAACAAGGATAGACACCTAACATCACTTAACATCACTTAGCATCACTTGGCATCACTTCACATCACTTGCATAACATCACAATCCACCATGTTAAACTGTTTCTTTTTCATGGTGAATCCGCTGCCCCCTGACATGGCCACCATCCCAACAGACCTGCAGGATCTCCGCCATCAAGTCTTCATCTTGTTGATCCAACCTGAACGACCCATGGATAGCAACTATACTATACCAAGGGTGACTCACAGCCGAGCAAACTATTCCCAAGCTTCAGTAGCAATTTCTTCAGAAAAAACAGTGGGGCACCCTCTCTGTTCAATGATGGTTGATGCTAGTGGATGCTGATGAATCTTGAAAGCCTCATTGACAAGAAATCAAGGTAGCTTGGACAGCTGGCAGGTCACACCCTATTCTGGGAGTGTCCACTTTGAGCTTGGCCTTCTCATTTCTGGTCGTATTTTTCATACAACCAAATTGGCCTCTCGTGATATAACATAGCTGGCTGCATAGTCAGGACCAAATGATAAACCTTCTGTGAATGGTGACCTCCCCTTGCAGTGCTCCAGTATCAATGGGATGATTCTGGGCACAAACCAGGAACAATCGACACAGCCGAGGTTCAAAACTGTGTGTCAGCTGTAACAGCGGATCACTGGATTCTCCAACGTGGATCACTTATTCACTTGAATTAGTAATTGGATGCTTAGACATGGATCACTGTGATCGAATCATTCAATTGATTCAACTTGAAAACTGAAAAGATCACAGGAATTGATGGCACATACGGCACCATTAAAACTACTCAAGGCAACGGTTTGCCAATCGTTGGCAGCCAAACGCCACCGCCAAAAATGATTCACCAAAGATTCTGTTGGACTAAGAAAGCCGTTTGGCTGTCAACGACGACCGTTTATGACCCATGTAAGGTAATTTCTACTTCTAATGAACGTGTCGGTGCAGTGTCATGTTATTGTGACCGTTGGAAAGGGGGTCTGCTTCGACAAATGTCGTATCCCATTACTTCACTTTGGGGGAGTCCCAAGAATTCTGCAATCTTGTCCAAGAGTGAGACTATCAATGACGATCATCATGGATGACCGTAATTCCCAAGATCAAAAACCAACAAACATTTCAATGATCAATGAAATAATGTTGCCTTGATGGCTTTTGAACACAACGAAAAATGATTCATACCAACATAGCGGTCCACCAATTTCGCTGCCATAGTGGATGATAGTGGTCAAACAAATTTGGTGGATTCTTAAAATGAGGGTACTCCCCAAATCATCCTATAACTTATAACAATTTAGAGTAATAAACCAACATAAACCAGCATAAACCACCGTAAACTAACGATTTTTGGGCCTTCCCAATATGAAGAACCCCCTGCGTACCAACTTTGATGCTTCTCATTCACTTGCACGAGCCCCACCTCACTGCTGGAACCTCCGCTTCCTTCCTGATTTCAAGCCGTTTTTGTGGCAGCTGGTGACCGCTGAAATAGCATAAAATTGATAAATCTGAAATTTATCAAAAATCTGATGATTTTTTGAAGAAAAAATGATAAATCAGTAAGTGCCAAATCATAAACTAGTTAGTGGCTCGAACTATGATTAAAAGAACTGGTTGAAAAACCAGTCCCCACACACTAGTCAACTATAGTTGGCCTAGTGAAGTGCCACTAGTTGAACGGCTTCATAATCAATAACGGCAAACGATATAATGGAGTGGCTTATGAACCAGTCCGTATAACTGCTCAGCGACAACCTTGAGTTGGATTGCCAAAGGATTGTGATACTGGACTCAACCCATCATCCAGCCGTAAATACACGTCGTAAAATCACATCTATTTATCATAATATATTGTACCGCCGATCATGGTAATTCATGTCAATGACCTCTGCAGGTTCGAAACCTTGGCCTTGAAAAAAGGGACACCTAGACAGCAAATATTCGACATGTACCAAGGGATATAGCCTGCTGTGAATAAACCACGGGGATATAGATATGATGACTACATATTATTTCCAATAGTTGATAGATGTGTGTTTGAGAACACACCGTCTACATCACACATGTCACTGAATTCTTCAAAAACAGAAACCATGAAGATCAATACTGAGTAGGTTTGTCCGTAAAATCTGGTAATTTCAGCTATCAATGAACCAACTACTAACCATTACTACTAATCATCGTTGGTCACTATCAAAAATCAACCAAGATAAACCATTCATCAACCGATATCAAACCATTACGTAGCCATCTCTAGCCATCAATCCAAAAACAAACAAAAACATCTTGAGCTCTATAATAGTATACTCTACATAAATCGATCACATTTGTGGCACCTTCAGTGGTTCCCTCCGAAGACTAGGTCCCCCTCGGGGCAGACGATACTAAACAATTGGATCATCTTGGAATCACTAGGTAGGCAATGAACGTATTATTGCATCACTTGAAATATCGAGCATTCATCAAGTCGAACAAATTGAACCAAAGGCAGTGACCCAAATCTGGAACGGCTGGACATCAAAGTCTTCCTTGAAAAGGCCAAATAATGCCGAATGATGATTCATCTTGTTTGATGATGCTGCTAACAATGACTCATAAATGCTGATGGATGATAAGTTCCTTCCAAGTTGAATCCTTGAAAAACCGTATAAACAAACTCAGATAAAGTGCTCAGAATGCTCGATAGAGCAAGGACTCTGGATCTCCATAGATCTCCCATGCACGCCTTTGATCTGTACCGTCCGGGTCACCGCCCGTTGGAACACGCTCCCACAGCGACATGCGCTGCAATAATTCTGTTTTGCCATCGAATCACGGATAATAGTGGGTGACCATCAATCAATTTTATCAGGGTTCAGTATTGGTTCGAAAAAGTTATTACTACTTTGCTGATGATTAAAATTGGCAAATTAATGATGATTGTCAACCTGTAAATGTCACCATCTTCCACCATGTAGGTCCCCAACAGCCACGTTGGACATCTGGGGTTTCCCACTGGTCTCGCTTCTCGCTATCTAGCAATTCAGCTTCCATGGTGGCCATGATCCCCTGGCGCCGAGAATCAATTTAGAAAATAACATGTTTGCATATGTTTTTGAATATGACTTTATATCTCATGTCTATGTATATGTTTCATGCCTTACATTTATCTAATATCTGTATAGGCACATGATTACATTCAATAGAATTATTCCATACATTGTTTGAAAAAATATTTGGGTAGCATGCATATATATATAACAAATATGTGCAACACTGCCCTCTACTCATCTGTACTCCCCAAAACATCCCAAAACAGTCCACACATTCGAAAGAACATGCAGAACTGGTGTCCGTGGCAGTGCGGTTTTCCGACAAATATTGTATCCAAATCTTCCTATCATACATGCATGTCAACTGCCATCCATGTGCAGAAAAGTGCACTGCCACAGCTCTCAAGAACGACTGGAATTGGATGGGTCCTAACCGCTGAGATCATCCAAGACCCCGCACTCCAAGTCTAAAACGATGACTTTCATGGGCGCTAACCAGGCCACCACAGGTGGGTGATCGGTTTTCGCGTGTGCACCAGGACGCATGTGCGCATGTGTGGTGTCCTGTCATGGACAATTTGAACTGGCTCTACGACCTGCCATGGTCAAGTCACAATCCTGGTTGGTGGTTGAACCGGTCAACCAACCATTTGTTAATATATATCACTAAGTCACTAGGGAAAATAAACAAAATGTTTGAAACAACCAACCAGAATCGATTTTGTGGGTTATCAAGAAATAATCATGGGTTACAACCATCAGGGGAGTCAACTCGCTGATGGTTACAACTGATGGTCATCACTGATGGTTGCAACCCTGGTGTTATTAAGAAAAAAGCGAGGGTCACAACCATCAGTTTTAACCATCTGTAATAATAATCAGTAATAATCAAAATGTTAGAACCATCATTTGTTGAGTTATGAGCATCAGTCACAGGCTTTCCTTGCAATTTGTCTGCTATTTGTGTCAGAAGTGCATCACTGCCACAAAACTTGTACCACTCCTGGACCCAAATCCTGACGCTAAAGTTCAATGAGGTGCTGTGGTATCTGCAGAGGTCTGGCTAGCACTGGATGCTATCTGGTGTAACCAAGACATGGCTCACACCATGTGGACCAGGCCCTACTGCAATATGCATTGACGAGGATATTAATCCATGTGAGCTTGTGGGTGTTCCCAGGTGATATTATTACTACTTAAACGGGGATGCCTAGTCATCACCTAGAAGGGAGTCTAGTTCTAGTAGCAGGGTGCCAATCCGCAATTGATACTATGTTGGCAGCTCCCAAGAAGAGATAGTGAGCAACACTCAGACTTCTTCAGGTCTACTAGTTATCTCACCACTCCAGGCGCTGAGGCAAGTTGAGGTTCGCATCCCCAAAGTCTCTGTATCAGCAAACCCTGCCACTGCCCTTCTCAGGTCCTCCCGGACCGCAACCGACTCACAACTCACCAGCCTCCAATTCATGTAGCATGCCTTCAGCGTCCTGATCCCAACCGGTGCAATACCCTGGTGGTGGGCACTTCCTAAGTTGGAGTTTTCCCCAGCAATCCCCGATCACAGACTGGTAGAGTGTTTTTCTCCATTCACCGGCCTGATCCGAAAATCTGTGTGAAACATCTGGCTCTTGCAGCCAATTTCTTTGGTTTTCCAGGGTTTTCCAGTAAATCGTTTCACCATGTTGCCCCATGTTGCACATTTTCAGGGGATCCAAAGCTTTGCAACAATGCTGGGAGCCAGCTGTCAGTCATCTCGGGTATCCCAAACGACCGAAGGGTCACCTGCCATTTTGTCCGAAGGGGGATGGCGGGCAGGATCTGCACCTGCCAATCTGTTTGGCCATCTTCGACTTGTGGGCGCATTTTTG
Source organism: Symbiodinium kawagutii (assembly GCA_009767595.1). Lineage (NCBI taxonomy): Eukaryota > Dinophyceae > Suessiales > Symbiodiniaceae > Symbiodinium > Symbiodinium kawagutii. The sequence continues at coordinate 270,546 of VSDK01016989.1, read as the reverse complement.
CAAAGTTGAAAGCATCATTTTCCGCTGGTACCTACTCCTCTGGGTGGCGAAGCCCCCTGCCACTTGGACGCAAACGCAATTGTTTTCTGTGGGTCAAAACCCTGTACCCCTGGTTCCCCTATCCTTAACCATTGTTTTCCGTATGATTGTTGGTGGAAATCCCCAATTAGTTGGTTGGTGAACTGCTTGACCCATAGCCATATAACAGCATTAGCATCCAACAGAGCCTCAGAAGGGTGAAGGCTTCACGCGATTCAGCGAGGGCTGAGGGCTGGGACACTCAATTCGCTTGACTGGCCGTGCCCCAACGAGCTCATGGCTCTGCCTAGCGTGTTAACCATGCCTATGAAATACCAATGATTTTTTATGGTTGCGTTCACTTTGAAACAGTGCTCCCAGCTAGAAGTGTATTTAGTCGAGCATGCCATCAAAGCATCCATGGGATTCAAATCTGGCTCCCACTTGTGTTTTGTTAATGGATAGCAGGATTTGGATAGTAGGATTCCGAAGCACTTTTGGAACACCGCTGAGCCGCTGAGTGAACCAAGTCAATCTGGCGAATATCACAATGATCTTTGCTACCGGCTACATGCTTCATTGTTTTTGGATTTGTTGATCAATGCAAATTAAAATTGATGCTAACTTGGTATACATCTTCAGTCGGAACAAGTGCCAATCTGGGGAGCATTGTTTATGACCACATCTCAATGCAACGAACAAGAACCAACAAGCAAGTTGCAAATCGATTCTTTCCCTCGGTGGCATGTGAAGTGTTTCAATACTGATTGGCTCACAAAGCCAAATCCTGACGCTTTCGTAGGAATCTCAATGATAAGGGCCAAGGTATTTTCACCATCTCACCGGAATGCTGTAAAAATGAGACAGCAAATACTCGTCTTAATTGCTTAAAGATGCTTCGAGTTAAACTTGTAGAATCCATCAGCCAATGCTCAACCCGCCTCCGCCACCTCATCCTCAGCGATTTCGTCCATGCCAGACACCTGACCTGGGATAAAGCACTGGCACAAACAACGAGACTCGGAGAACATCTCTGTGAAGAATCCCGATGTTCATCTCGAGCTCTACAAATTCTATTGTTTGTGATGTTTGGTTGAAGCAAGGTTGTTCAAATCATAAGTTGCTAAGACATGATCGCCTCATTAATATTCTAAAATGAACTGAACAAGCTGTCAGTCCCAGCAGCGGTGCACTTGCATAGTCTGCCGCTTGCTCACAGTGACCCACCAACCATTGTCCATTCCGTGTCATGATTATTGACCATTCCCCTTACATCAATTACTTATGATGATTGTTGACCATTACTGAGTAATTATAATCATTGGTCATTAGTTAATTACATTACATCAACTACAGTACTTATAATAATTACTGTCATGATTAAGCATTACCATTACCATCACCATCATTCGCCATTACTATCCCCGCTCACAAGTCAAATGCTCAGTCAACAGCGCTTCCCGAAGCGGTCTCAGACCCGGACTGCTTGGTCTCTGTGGACTCAGGGGACTCACCTCGGTCGTTACTGGCGATCCGCAGCGCCATCATTCGATGAGGGCATCCATGAAGTAGAAATAACAATAGTGATTGATGGTGGTTAATTGATAGTGATGGTCATTGATTAGTTGGGTAGTGATTGATTAGTGATTGATTAGTTGTGGTCAATCATGATTGGTTGGTGGTTAATAACCATGATGAAGCACTAATTAACAAAAACATCAACTAGTACTTTGGTGGTTATTAAGAGTAGAAATATTGGTGGTTCATCAGTGCTGAATTGAAAGTCAATGGTGGTGTATTTTCGCTAGTGATCATTCATGGTTGACAATCGTTGATGACAATTGCTCATGGTTGATGATGATTGATTACGGTTAATCATGCTCAATACAATTACGTTTCATGATGACTGATGATTATGGATGATGCGTAACAATGATTAGTGATGGACTAGTGACAAGTCATGAGGATTAACAGACCATGACGATCGATAAGGGATCATATGTTGTTTAACACTATGTTTAACTACGAGGAAAATGGTTCGTGATGAGAAAGGATGGTCATGGCCAATCATAAATCAGTGATCAAAATGAAATTGGGATATTCCCTGATCATTCTTGATATGAGTGGCATTGCTGGTTGCTGTTTTGTTTTGAGTCAAAAAGCTGCACACCCTCAGCTCACATTACCAAATGCTCACGGAAAAACTTTTGTTGGGATATTCATCTAAACATGCTTTGGGAGATTGACTTGGCACCCATATCCAGAACATGGTGGTTTTTCTCCATGTTGAGAAACCATAAGTTTAACCATAGTTCCGAGAAAATCCCATGGTTTCCCCTATGATAAATTAAGCATTATTTCCAAGATCTGCCATGTTGAAATCCATATCTGCAACCATATCCATGGCCGAGCCGCGCTAATTCTTGCTTGAAAGCCCGGCTACCGATCTGATCACCACCGGCAAATGCATCAGCTTGAAGTCAACATAATAAGTCAACCATATATCGCCATATATCGCCATCACCAACCATCGTTCAACATGATTAAACCCTGGTTGGTGATGTCATTGGCCAGTGTCATATCATGGCCTGGCTGACCATCACTAGCCATACCATCATGCCCCACCCTCTGCACCTGAGAGGTGGCTTCCACCCCAGCGCTCACTTCAGTGGACCTGGCTTCAGATTTACTGTGCGATCCAACGCCTGGAGAACCAGAATTAGCCATTGCATCTGCTAATCAATGGTGAACTTGAGTTGGACTTCAACGGTGAATGTTAGATATAGCTGATACGACTCATCCAGCCATGATACTGGACAAACATGATTAGCCATGAATCATGATTGATAACATCACTATGTTGCTACATGGGGGCTAAAACTTATGACCAAAAAAATGTTGATAGCAAGTGGAGATAGCTGATCCTTAAAGCAGACAATGAGGCTGGCTGCTAACGTTGGTTAATGTGGATCTCATTGGATAAGAACAATGGAGGATTTGCTGAATAGGAATTCTATGGGTCGACTGGTGAATTGATGGCAGAAAGTACCATTTGGGGGATGGTTCCGGGTACCGCCGTTGTAATTTAGTAGTGATTGGATTGCATAACAACAGCAGCAGCAACAACAACAACAACAACAACAACAACAAACAGCAGCAACAACAACCATTGCACAGTTTCCAACCCATGATCAAGGTTGCAGTGATTCCAGCAAACAATACGGAAAAACTGAAAACTGCTCAGTCGGTTCGCCTCAGGCAACTCCAAAACAACAAAATACCAAGTCCGTACCGCGATAAAAATAGCCATGTTTGGAAGTCAAAGGATAGTCAATAAGTGCCCATGTGGTGGTTTCTCGAAATCGGGACCCCCCAATCATCCTTTATATCAACCATCTATGACAATCAATCATCCATTCTTTGCGTCCCCCAAGCTGAGAAACCACCATGTACTATGGTTGCACATATGGGAAGCCCAGCTGTGGTTAATGGCAATGTGCCCAGCTGTGCTAGTAGTAAGGCAGGGATATTCAGCGGCCACGACATACTCGAAATGGAAATGCAGCTGTTGGGTCCAGCATGTGTAGTTTCACAGCCACTGCGCTAAACATCCACGGAAAATTGGGACGTTGGAGTGTCAAACCATTTAAACACTAGTTGCTACAAAGCTCTCTGTGACTCTGGCATGGGGCATGGCATTTTTTGTGTGAATATCGAAGGAGAAATTGGTTTCATTTTTTAATACGCCGTCGGACAGTGAATGCACAGCCAAAGGTCCATGTCTCCATGCTTACCTCAGCATCCCTGGCATGAAATTTCACCGCCAACCCCTTGTTCTATCAGCAGATTGTATCATGGCTCTCGAAAAAAATCAACCATCCACAGTTGCAATCCATCACAGTACCATCATGTACCATTCACAGTTGTATAATTGGTAGGACCTGTTCACCACTTCAACAGTTGCACCAACTGCTGCCACCAGCTGCGAGGATCATAGTTCCACTGTTGTATCAGAGTCCCATCTTAGATATTCCCAAGTCCTAATCAATTAAGGTTATTGAAGATTGAAGATGGGACTATGATTAAGCTGCACCATCTGTTGTATCTTCAATCAATCTGTTGTAATTCAGCTTATTTAAGGTTCCATTATGATTCCCAAGTCTTCATAGCATACATTTACATATTTGATGCATTTTGGAATTTAAGGTAAATGATGGCATCATTTACCTTAACATGTTTTTGTTTCAGAATTTATCATTCCCAAATCTTCATGGCGTAAACGATAGCCGTTGCCAGCTCGCCCACAGCCTCGCCACCCCCACCTCTCGCCCTCGGCGCTGGGAGACGCCGTGCTGGAAAGAAGGACGGCAGCTCCCGGCTCCTGGCAGCCATGGTGGTCCTACCAAGGTGGCTGGTTCTTGGAACGAGTTTTTTTGATTAACTTAAGGTTAACTGGGCATTGGTAGATGTAACATGGTGAACAGGTCCTACCCAATTAATAAGGTCTGACAATCGGAATCAGTAGTTGCGAGGCTCCACTAATTGGTTCGCTAAGTACGCTTTGCACCATGTTCTGCTCTTGTTTAACTTGCTGAAGTCAGCGCAGGTGTAACATGGTGGAAGTGTGACTGGTGATCCCCCAACCGGTGTAACTGGTGATGGTTAAGCAACTGTCTAATTTGCTATATGGCAGTGGGTCAAAACCCTTAGTCCCCCTCGTTCCCCTGCCACAAACCATTGCTTTCCCCATTATTGTTGGTGATTATCCCCCATAAGTTTGTTGATCAATATTGACCCATAGCCATATTCCTATGTTGAATGATTACTCTATTCCCAGCAATTGTTTCGGGTATACCAACAATAACCCATCAATCTGCTGGTTTGGATGGTAATTGTTCACGATGGCCAATTGGTTGACCATTACCTTTTGGTTGAAGGATTGGCTAAAAGTAGTTGGTTATACCAACAATAACATCATAGCAAGAACCATGGCATTGAAAAACACTGCAACTGACAATGAGTGAGATCCAACCACCAGCAATAAACAACGACAAGCAACAATCATTTGGTATACCTCAACAGAATTGTGCTTTTTGGCGTGCTTCGCCAACAAAAATAGTTCTTTGCAGAACCAACGACGACGGCCTAACAACAAACAGTAGTGCTGGTGGTACAAGCCACCAATCATGGTGAAACGGTATCTCTGCCACGTGTACTGAGAATCGTGCCAGAATCAACAGATGTGAAGCTCGACGAAGCCAGTGACCAACATAGCTATGTAATCACAAGTGCTTGGTAATCATAATGTTGCCTCATCAGGGTTTCCAAATGTGGGTTTCTCAAGCCATAGTGAACCCCCAAAATGGATCAAAATGGTTGGTTTCTGACCAAGCATGGTTTAAAGAGGGTGATTTGGAGGTACCCCTATTATGAGAAACGCCCACTTGTAGATTCCCAAGCAAATAATCAGAGTAGTTGCCAGACCATCTCTGTCGACATGAGACGATCATGGTGCTTACCAGGTGGGGTGGTATCACTGTCGAGAACAGGAAAATAACCAAAAGACAGTCGGAATTTGGCAACAAGAATAGCGGTATGAATAGACAACAAGGACAGGAACGAAACCAACATTGGTCAGCAATCGTAATTAGTATAAACAGTGGTGAAAACACAATCAGCTTGGTAGGAAATTCCTTGGTTGAGAATGACGAGATACAATACGTCATTACATGTTATGATGTCATGGATAAACATATATGCACTATAAACATGCCTTCTATATTGTATCAAAATGTATCAAATGTGTATCTAGACACTGCTCCATATTTGTTGCTGTGACTTGATAGGTAAATTGAGAAATATCTCGGGTGAGAAAATCAATGTTGCATTGATTGGTCATTGAGGTTATTACTGCTTAATGATAGTTGATGTCTTAACCATCATCAATTTGTGTCTTGCAAAAGCTTCCAGATTGCAGAATGGCTTCAAATGTCGGGGCGGCAAGCTGGCCGGGAATGGATATCACTCGTTACAGGCAAAACGCAGCAGTTGGATCTACATCGAGCCTGGGCTTGTTGGCCAGTAGCTTAGTGGAAGTACTAAGTCGCAACTCGATTAACTTGAGGTACCTAACTCGCAGCCGCAGCCGATAGAGTTGTGTCCGCATACCCTTGTAATTGGCAATCGCAGGATGTGTGCAATGCAACCGCAGATTGTACTTTGTTAAAGAGATTGCCAAATATCCAGTTGTTAATCCAAAACAAACCCAAGAGTTCGAGAAGTCAAGTTTGGCATTGCCACGTTCCCTTGTCTTCGGGTGAGCTTCACACTGCTTGACACCAAGTAGGCCTATGGAACACGTTCAGAGCAACCACGAATCTCAGGGCTCAAACCCCAAGCGTGGCTCATCCGCGGCGCCTCAGGCTTTGCCGCGTCTGTCTTGCCCTCGTTCTCATCAGCCGGTTGGTCCTTGCAATCTCAGCAAAGTTGGGTGAAGAAAACACCAACAGATCTGCTAAGAGGTTCGTGAGGACCCACTGGAAGAAACCACTAAAAGTCGTAGTTTTGCTGGGAAGCCATTCACTTGAAGCTATTTTCAGCTAAACACATTCCACCCACACCCCTACAGCCACCCCCACCAAAAGAAAAAGAAACTATCAGCCTACAGGCTTGCTAGAACTCAATTTGCCGAATGCCGCAAGAAATAGAGTGCCTTGGGGCATTAGCATGTGATCATTAACCAACGAGTAACATCACTGAGTATAAAGTTAAGCACGGTTATAAACCATGATGATTGACCGGTGATTGTGCAATGTTACTGACCATTGGTCAATAATCAACTGATAATAAATAGTCAACGATTAACTGATAATCATGCTCACGAAACCGTTGACTATTCAATTATACAATGGACTGATCAAAAAACTGTTGCGCATCAGCGTGAGTCAATAATCAAAAACAGATCGTAACCCAACAAAAAAACCAACCATCATGCAGCCATTCATCAAAAAAACCTCGTAACATAACCAAGGCTCAACCCTCACAACCCGAGAGTCTCAACCATTTTCACCGCGGAGACCATGTTCCGCTGGGTCGCTGACCGCCGAGCTCTGCGCTGTCGCATTGTCTGAAGGCACCACCTTGGACCTCATGGTCGTGCCATCAGCAGGCGAATGGTCAGGGTGAATGATGAGATTTTTGGGTATATGGGTATTTGGTTGATTTATTGGGTATTTGGGTAGATATTTTGGTTGATTTATTGGAGATTCTTTGCCAATGTTTGCTGTATATTTGGCTATGGCTCAAAAAACGGGTATGGAGCGTCTGCCGTGATCCGAAGGTATGGATCGGTCTGGATCACCTGCGTTTTGGTATGGATCGGGGATATGGATCGCCTGTGGGTTTTGGCACTTGATCCATACCTATGTTTTTGAGCCGCAACCATTTCAGAAGATTGAATAGTGATATCGGGTAGTAATAATAAGATGCGAATAGGGGATCAAATCCACCTATGATAGAGAATATGATGGTTAATCAACCTTTGAGCAATGAAAAGACAATCAATCATTTGATCCCAGGCCACCCTCCAATCACTCATTGCAAAATGAACAGATCGCCCTGCTGTGTCTTTGAAAAACATTGTACAGAATTAGGACGTGACGGAGGGATGTTCAATTTGCTTGAGCACGTGTGGCAAGGCATTACGTACGATCTTCATTGTTGGAAGACAACATGACTATACATGACTATCATATTCCATTGTAATATTGTAGACATTACCCATCTAAATAACTATTGACGGACCACTCCAATGGGAAGACATCACGATTGCTGCCTGCCACTGCTCTCATTGGCAGGTAAGAGCCAAATGATGCTGGATGGTTGCTCAGACGTTGACCGGAATGGGTCTACAGCAAGCTGGGGAAAAAACACCAAAGCAAGGGGTTACCCAGTAAGCTGATGGTTTTTATGAGGGTGAGAACAAGCTGTTGTATCAAGGTGATATCTGTACTTAAATGGCTTACTGAGAACTGAGAACAAATCTCAACGAGGAACACTGTTCTGTGTACGAACATCATCTGGCGGACGGAAGCCCAAAAGAATGCCCCACCACCCCGAATCTGAGTGTCCAGCAAGGAGTCCGCTGGTTCTTTTGAGTCACTTGGCGGCCTGGCAAAGAACAACATCATCACCCTGGTTGCAACAATTCAGCAGCTTGATGGGTTGACTAGAATCAGCAGCTTGATAGGTTCCAACAATATGAGGATGTCGATTGTAACTTGTTGGGTTTATTTTGAATCCACTCTACTACATGTTGCTCAATCAGTCAATCTACGAGTTGCAAACGTCTTCACAATTTCACCACTGCACGATTTTCAGGAATCTTTCCATACTCCAAAAGGCAAGAACCATCACTTATGAAATATTCGGGATTATCACCTGCAGCAGTACAAGCAATATATCATTGCTTTAACCAGTGATACAATCACTTCTCCAACCCCATTGCTACAATGGTGGAATATGGAAAACGGTATTTGAATTCAAACATCCTCTAAAAACGGGGTGCTGTCTTCGATCAAGCAATTGCGTATTTGCCGAACAATCCAAAAAACATAGGGTTGTCTTGCGCACTAGATCATTATGCTGGCACACTCAAACCATAACCTTCGAACAACAGAACTCCAACGTCATCCCTGGATCCGTTGATTTGATGGACTTTTGATGGGGAGCGAAGGGGAATACTCACCAGCAGTGGTGTTGATGTTTGACAATAGATGAGCAAAGCAAATCAGAAAAAAATACATGGGCGCTAATGACTACCATCAAGAGCTCAATGTCAGTCATGGGCAATACTGGCAGTGGGTCAAAACCCCGTACCCCTGGTTCCCCTATCATTAACCATTGTTTTCCCTATGATTGTTGGTCATTTTCCCTCCTTATTGGTTGGTCAATATTGACCCATAGCCTACTGACCAAGGGTTGGTATCCACTCTTCTCCATTGTTCGGATTTGGAGCCCTGACCTCTCATCTTTGCGGACTCCACACTCGCAGTTTTGCTGATGCTCGGATGGTCACAAGGTACTCACTAAATGATCATATATCAGTTTTACCGAGCACTCAATGCACAACGCTATCCTTTCATTAGCCATAGTTGCACCACCCATTTCTCTGTGGTGGTTATATAGTTGTAGTTCTTACCAATGTTCCGTTGGCCAACTGAACATTGGGTAACTTGGGTATGTTTATATAGAAATGTTGGTGCCCCAAGCTATGGCGAAAAGAACACTTTTAATATTTCAACAGGGAAACCAACGATGTGCAGAGGACACATTTTGCAGACAACCTCACCCAAATGACCTGCAGATTCCGAAGGAACTTGGGGAATTCCAGCGGCCAACACTATTGTGAATGCCAGGTGTATCATTCATTTTGCATACAAGCCGCGGATATATATTGTAGAATCTGTTCGGTTACCCAAACACTATGATTAACCCAAATCATCCATGTTTGATGTACCAACATGACTGGGTGATTTGATAGGTAAATCTTGGTAATGATATGTAAATATCATGCCAGACATGGGACATATGGGTGGTGCCACCAGCATCTCTGCCTGTCGCCCACATCGCTCGGGACGTTCTCAGTCCTGGCGATTCGGAGCGAGCTTCGCCCTGCTGACCGATCAGCAAATTTCTACCGCTGAGCCAATGGGTTGCTTGATTTAATGAGCCATATTAACTAGCCATTATTATCCATTATTATATAATGGGCTAATATGAGGTAAACTAATAATAGTTCAAACAGAATCACGAAATGGTTCTGAGTAAAATTCAGTATGTTTGATGTATCTTAGTCATCTGCATTGTTGGACTTTCCGTGTCAACTAAGTACAGTCATTCCATGTACTGTACTGTTATGGGCTCTCCCACGTACAGCTGGATAGTGTAGCCCATCAGAATCAAACAATCCGGCTCTCGGTTTCAAGAAATACCACAAAGTCAGAGAGATGGAATGCGCAACAGTCGAACTGGGACAGCAAACCTTAGAAACCACCAGGATTCCCAGGATTCCATACATTTGTGCCAATCTGTCTGTCTAGCTCGCTGCGGGTAGTGTTTCAGCGTGGTTCCCCGCGCCTGTCCGAGCTAGGAGCCTGAGAAATCACCCGGCGCACCCGCTGGGAATTCGCAGCGAAATCAAGAAAACCCATGGATCGTACTTTGGGTTTGCCACAGCTCATCATCTGTAGTCCGGATATGTCTAGGTCTTATTTCTTTTTGTAACGACTTGGTGCCTGGTCTGCAGTTTTGAGAGTCTGGGTGTTACTTTTTGTAACGACTTGGTGCCTGGTCTGGAGTTTTGAGACATCTGCTCTTAAACTTGGTGTCGAACAGAGATGATCGCGGAATCATGGGATTCGTTGGGATAGCGACAGTGTCCACTCATGGGCGCCAAAAAAAAAGAACAATGGACACAAAAGAACAAATATCTGCTGTGAGATGAGTCACGCCAGTTTTATGGAAAGGTCCCAGAACTTTGGTTCTCTCTTTCGGTGTTGGCATCTCCATTGCAATTTTTGGTGTTCCATCCGTGCCCCATGAGTGCTAATGTCTGGTTCAATCCACAGATCTAGGATCCAAATAAATCGAGCTTTGGGAGTATTCCTACAGAAACCATTTTAACAAACATCAATGGGGACAAAATGCGGACAAAATGCGGACAAAATCGGGACAAGCTGCTTGCATCCAGCCTAGCAATAGATTCCCTTTTCTGTTTAATTAACTGCCATGCGATCGCTTCTCAGAAGGTGCAGAAAGAACTAGACGCACCCAAGTACCGACCGTAAAAATTCCGGTGTTATATAGATCTTTAAGCAAAAAGTTGCTAACGCAAATCGGATTCACATTCATCAAAAATATTCAAAAAAACTCAAAGTGTATCAAGCCATCGTCATTCTCGGCAACCTGGAACATTCCAGAACCATCCATTGTGGAACATTCTCAAACATCACCGACCTCGTTGAACATGGTGATCAAGCGTGTCCAAAAAAATACCGTTGATCACTGTGGAGGCCTGGTTATTCTTGTTTGTTGACAACCATTGAGCATCGTGGGTGACTACCACCATCACCGACGCTTTATCATCAATCACCCACCACCATCAACCATGGCAATCAACTATCAACCATAATAAGCACCCTTGATGATCATTCCAGTGATGAATTATTCACCATGGTGCATGTAACTTCCGTGGGGGCGCATACCCAGGGTGCATGGCCCATGGCTATGCATGGGTGAACTTCTATTTCCATGGAAACCGGACACCATGTGATCTTCGCCACGGGGGTGATGATCCAACTCCATGCAATTTGCCACCAACCCAGCGGCACTGCCCACCTGCGCTGCACTGCTGCCACAACCCATGGCTCATTGCTCCATCGTGCCGTGTAAGCCGTGATTCTCAGGGCATAGCTGAGCTGGAGTTCTGTCAAATTCGTGCCACCGAAATAATTTGGAAACAGAATGAATCCAGGAGTATACAGATTGGAGTAGATAAATATGGTGTATATACCTAAACAAAATGATGGAAATGACGGAAAATCATCGTGCCTGGGGCTGGTTGGAGAGTACAACTACTGACCATGGTTTTCAAGCCTTCATGATGAATCATGTGGTCAACAATGGACATGTTTGCAAATGCTTGGACATTTGTAGCAGGCGAATCGCCACCAATGAAAGGCCACCATGCAAAGTCTAAGCGTTTTGGTACGGTACAGTTCTTATCATTTGATATAGGGACAATTTTTTGCGTTTGTCGTTTAGTATTCTTTGCTTGTTGTTGAATTACATCACCTTAATAATCTTGATATTTGTTTTTCAATGTTCTATCGAAACTATTCACAAACAGCGTCGCTGGTTCTTCAATCAATGCGATCACCTATCCAAGGCAAGAATCAGAAAGGTACGCTCACCTAACAAGTACTTTTACAATATGGACTGTGACCTTGCGAAAATCAAACAGCCTTCCTTCATGCTATTCAAGGGGGTTCCCTGTCATGGTTTACACTTGTTCTGCTCGATTGCAGCCATACAAAAGCGTCGATGCCTGTTGGAAAATTGATCAGGATTGGTTGATGCTTCCCATCACCCTCTGGTAGTCTACCGTAGCTGGAAGATCCACAAGAAAGGTAGATGATCAGCTATAGAGATTGCAACCGACCAGCTATATTTGATGCAGGGCAACCATCACTAATCAATCGGCATCGACATAATCATCACCAAGAATCATCAATCATCATGACCGATCATTAATCGTCATTTGCCATCATTAACCATCATCAACCATCATTTACTACCAACATCCGGCCACCATCATGTAATTACCAGCATGAACTACTGCATGAGCCATGAAAATGATCAACCTTTCTCCAGTCGTCACATCATAGCAGATGGCAGCTGAACTCGGACACTTTTTCGCAAAGTCCACCTTTGGGACTGGCGCTCTGATCTGCTGCAATTTTCAACAGCTGAAGTGACGACATGTTGGAAGTCTGGAAACCCCACAGTCCACCGAACATGGGAAGGCCATTTTGAGAATGCAGTGCCTTGCAGATCAATGGGATGATTTGCGGTGCTTCGTGCTGCCTCCTATTCAAAAACGTTCCTGTGATATGTTCGCAGATGAAAGTGCTGACATGCACAACTTCTGGGGAAAAAACAATTGTTGCATTTTTTGCAACCTCCAGCACGCATACTATGATATAATTATATGATTCCTGAGTATGAATACTGTATCATCCTATGAGACATGATGCTCTCATGTGTGCGGAAGCCGGCAATTTGGTCGGTGCCAAGATAGTCTCGGAATTTCCAAGCACAGGATTATGAGTTCCGAAAGTGGCTACTCCTTGCAAACATGGGCAAGTTCCAAAGCCAAGTTTGTTCAGTCTTTCATGGTGGTCCTAATGAGGCAACCAAGAATAAAAGCACTAACCACCTCTGCACCTCGGATAGTTTGCACAGCTGAGATGGGTAATCTACGATCCGATCTACCATCTAATATTGTCTTCATGCTCTTAACACCGCGAAGAAAAAGACGCCCTCATACGTCATCACTTCTGTCGCCGAAGTAGACTCTGCTCTTTTCAACGGGGCTAGGCTTCACCAGCCTTCACCTCGGTCGCAATTTGGAGTCGGTGCCCATCATCTTGACGAGTCACCCAAGTCTAGAAACACAGCTGGAGCTGGAGGATCACCATCCATCTCTTCCTGATCTGGTGCAAAAATCACCTTAGCATCCCCATGTTTACATCAGACATCTTTGTGATGAGTCCACAGCATCTCCAATAGCTGTTGGATTCCAAGAGGGTAAGCAGCCAGCTGGTAAGGAAATCATTTCCGTCATTGGTTGCTTCATCCGTTCTCAATCATTGACCTCTATGAACCATTAAGCATATCAACATTCATCAACCCTCACCATCGTTACGCTTGGAGTCATTTACACTGATCAACTATAACTAAGCATTATCACATTATCACTATCAAAATTCATCAACCATTGCCGTTGGTTACATTACTACTGTCGACCATTAAGCCTTAAGTACGATCAATAACAACCGTTGACTACCATCGTAGCTGATCATTATCAACTTCCCATCACACTATTACCATCGTTATTCACAAATAATCGATCAATCACCAGCAGGTAGTGACAAATATATCGACCACGGAGTGCTTAATGATGGCAAAAGCTGCGTAACCCCTCAGGGCCCCCCCCCCTCCTACCCCACCTCCCAACAGTCCCAACAGTCTGAGTCGTGGTCCCAACGCGCAGCAAGATGGGGACCACACTAGGGACCCCGGGATGGCTGGGCTCCCAACATTTCGCTTGGCTTTGCCCAGCCTTGGGAGGGACCAACTCGAGGCGTGACGCTGATGATGTTAGTACTACTATACGAATCATGATCAGCTGTATATAATGATTAGTGTACTAAATATTTTATGTTCTAGTGTCAATGATTAGCTATAGTGATTTGATTCGGAATGATGATTAGCTATGTATATTCTGATTAGTATACTAAATAGTCATTATAGGATTTGGTATGCTAAATGATCAGCTGTATCTAATGATTGGTATACAGTACTAAATATTTCATGGCTAGTACAATGATTGGCTATAGTGATTAGTATACTAAATGAAAGTATTGATATGCTAATGTTTTGTACATTGATTGGTAGTGCTATTGTCCTTGTTGGTCTGGTATAGCTGCACTGATTGGCATACTGATTGGTGAATGACGGTGATACTGATTGGATCTGATTGGTATGATGCTATAACTATAATGGTCAATAAAAGCGTAGTATTGATTGACGCAATACATTTCCTTGTGTAGGTTTCTACTGGTTGGTACCAGGATCCTCTTCATGCTAAGATATATGCAGATACACTACATGCAGCACAAGCGGTTGAATCACCTACCACATGTATCAACCCATTTCAGGGATTCTAGACACTGCTGAGGTAAAACGTTGCTGATCAAAATATTGAGATGCGAAACAACGCTTTGTTCTTTCACTGCTTCCGAAGTGTATGTATGGGTGATTTACGTGTAACGATGGCCCGCCAAGTTCTTGACTGCCTGGTGTAAGTTTATCTCGTCGTGGACATGGAACAACTTGAAGTTTAAATTAAAGTTGAAGTGCATGGAACTCATGGAACTACAAAAACTGGTGAAAATTAGAAGGATCACTCGAAGTCGCCACATGAGTTACAACGTGAACTCAACCCATCAAGCCACCCACCCACCAAGCCACCCAACCACTAACCAACCAACCAACCAACCAACCAACCAATCAACCAACCAACTTGCCATGGACCAACGCGTGAGCTGAGATCCCAAACTCCACGTTTCGCGCCTCCAGGGAACGGATCAGTTTTGCCAAGCAAAGATAGGGAAGGACTGTGGGAATCTCAAGCTACGAAAAATTGCTTCCGCTCCCGTTGACAGCCTCGGCTCTTCAAACTCACTTACACTTATGCTTTTTGTTAACATTGGCTGCAAAACATCTGGAAATTACATGAAATTACAAGAATTCAAATATAGGAAAATGTTTATGCTGCTTGCGCAACAGGGTCACCCAGCGATCAACTGGGGAGTCAACAAAGCCCACATGGCCGGCCGAAACTTGGGGCAACCAACGAGGTTGGCAGATTTGCAACCAACAAAAAACCACTCACTGGTTGGACATATTTGAACCAATTTGGGGCATATGTGTGTGACATTGATTCCTTGTTTCACAGGACATTGACATTGTGTGCTGGTTGAGATATCTTTCTTCCCTGACTAGTTCGTAAAAAAAGATAATATATAGCTTGTATTGATACTATATAGAAAATTGTCAAGAAAGGGTACTTGGATGTACTTGGTGCCCCACCAGCACAAGTGAGTATGACTCGAAAGAGGCCAAACAGCCCAATTCAGTAGTGTTAGGCCTCCCACAACTGTGGATGGCAAAGGATACACACTCACTCTCATCATCTGAATAGCAGGTTGCATTCCCTGTATTGCTCAAATGATACACACCGGTTGTAAACATGGCCCCAGGGCGAACACTGGAAACATGGCTGGACCACTTGTGGCAGCCCGGCTCACCTTCGAAGCAAAGGTCAAAGAACTGGTGGTCTCCGTCACATTGATCTGTGCCTTGAAAAAGCCAGCCCAACAGTTCCCGATTCACCACCCGCCTGGGATTCATCATATTCATCTTCCGAGTACCCCTGACACCATCATCAGCAATGTCATCGACAACGACGACGACCCTAACGAACAACAAAAAACAACAAACGGCATAAAAGTGCGAGTTTGGAATATTCTTCTCGAGTTTTCATCAATTCTGATATCCCTTTTGTTGCTGGATTCTATTGTGTCACACAAACCCCGGTTCATCATGTTTCATCAACTGTGCAACTAAGGGCTTGAAGCTGGAAAGAGAAGATGGAAGATGAAACTAATCCATCTCCAATAGGCAAATGGTTTAAAGTCCTTGAACATGATTGGGATAGTCCAACTCCGTCAGGTCTATTCGGCCCTGGTAGGTGTAAATTGCAAGATGGTTCTATGTGGCAAATGCCACTGTGATTTTCAACATGGTTGCGCAAGAAGCGTGACGTGAATGTGATTTTATAGCGGAGGGAGAACTCAAAGATTTCAGCATCTGTTTCACACTTGGCGTACAGCCTTTTCTAGTAGGATTCAGCAAGCATGGCTTAAATCCCATTAGAATTGCGATGTGATAATGATTTTTGCGCTCGTGCAATCCAATGTTGGTTCACATCGTTTTCAGAGGTCTGCAGACTTGAGTAATGACCCAAAACACAAAAGACAATACAAACACACAGAAAAAATAAGAAAAGTGCACGGCCTTCTATGGCCTTTGGACCAATTACGAATGTTATATTAGAGTATATATTTCGTAATGCATAGAGGTATCTGATTTACTATGTATATATATACATATGCATTTTCAGACGTCCTCCATCAAACAATTCCCATAAGATTCTTCAGCGCTGTCCGACAGCTCCCCCCGAGTGCTCGCACCGGTGAGCACTGGACGATCATCAGCGTTTTGGAATCGCCACCCAAGGAATCCTGGGAAAGCTGACGGTGGAGTTGTCACGTCACATGGATGTAAATCGTGGTTCATGAGTGGTCAACTGATGGTTGATCAATGGTTGATTGATGTCTGATGATAATGGTCAATGATGGTTTATTGATGGTTGATTGATGGTTGATTGATGGTTCATATCTATATAACGTGGGGGAGAATGTGGGAGGCACGATTTATCTGATCTCTACAGTCAGTTCCACTGCCATGATTGTGGTCGCGGTGGTGATATTTGTATCTACCAATCAAGTTTTGGCATGACAACCTCACACCCAACAATGCTGTGACATGAAATTGGGGATTGCAGGACTGATTGTGGTGAATTAATGGTGAATTGAATGGGTGTAAGTACAGGATAGGTATTTTCATTGTTGGTTGTAATGTTGGTTTCTGATTAGTGTAACCCCCCCCAAAGTAATGAAAATAGGCATGAAACCAACAGGTAGATACTAATCAGAAACCAACATTACAGGTATTTTCATTGTTGGTTGTAATGGCTACCCAGGATTAATAAACCCCTGGTTGATTAATAGGGGGTATCCCCTAAAAGCCTTGGTTTTCCATTAAAATGGGAACCCCCCTGTTAATCAACCAGGGGTTTATTAATCCTGGGTAGCCATTAATTAATGATCATTGTGTTCGTCCTACACCAAGGCTTCCAAAGGCACCAGCTTCACCCCCCTACCAGCGATCCACCGATGGTCCCAAGCGAGGCTGGCCACTGGTCACACCTAGCAACACCAACCCGTTGATGCTTCGCAAAGATTTTCAATGGCGCAAAATCGTATCAAAAAAAATGTCGTTGATATTAGAGCACTCCATCAACCAACCAAACAACATCAACCCAAAGCCAACTAACCGTAACTCACCTCAATCAACCAGCCAACACGCCAAGCAACCAACCAACCACCTGCAAACCGATCAACTGCATCCCTGTTTTCCACCAGCAGAGATCAGCGGCGCTCCTTCAACATCATGGTGAGCTTGGAGTTCCTGGCGTCAGTACCCAAACAAAGAGAGAATGAGAGAACTAACACCAGAAGTATAATTACACCAGAAGTTCCTTCTTGCCAAGAGTATATTTAGCCAAATGTATATTTATTGTTTATATATTACACTAACCTGGCGTCAGTGGTACCACCCGAAACAAAATTGTTACTAATCCATGTGTAAATCATATAGCGAAGTTCTTAACGATCTACAATAAAACGTTAGATTTGTTGGAATCTTTTCATTGAATCCAACACTTGAGATATCACCCCCCTCTATCTAGCAAAGATCGAAATCGACAGAATAGCCTGGTGACCCTTATTTACCTGCCAGGAGTCACTGAGAATCTCCCTGAAACATTTGGAGGTTCTCCACTTTATAGCTGGGTCATTGCCACACCGCTAGTTGCTTTTACTGCAAAACCTTCAAGCATGATGTTGGATTCTCTATGACGGGCCGAACAGCTCGGTTTGTGTCCTTCCTCAACATCAAGCATCCAATCAGCCAAGTTTCGTTCCCTTATTTCATTGTGGTGGGAACCCTGGCCCAATGCTTCCCAAAATGACCTGCACTGTTTGGTTGAAAGGTGGCTGGCCCGCCACCCCAAGCACCTGTAGTTCACGTGTCCGCTTTTGGCCTGTAATGTTGCCACGACCTGTGTCGACCAAACAAACAAATCACACCTGGTCACTGGTTTGAGTTTGGTCAGAGGACGTCATGGGAATCATTTCATCTTGAGTTCTGAGCGGACGGTCGAACCATTCACACTCTGACCATCAATGATTGGAAGATCATCTTCAAAGATGTTCAAAGCAGAAACTGCACAACCGGAAAGACTGCAGAATCCTTGTGCAGCATACAACCAACTACAACCCTTTGTGTATATGCCTGATTACAGGTACAAACACGCATAACCATGTATACAAAAAAGCCTAGAACGCGCAGAAAATCAAAATGTCACAGGATGAGTACTCATCAAAATGCAGGTATGTACCTTCAATGCGCAGTGACCAAATGCAAGTGTAATAGTGCTCTGCAAAGATTTGCTGCGCGCCTGCTACCACCTAGAAGCACTTCACTGTCACACTTTGCACTTGGATCATCATCCATCCCATTCTATCCCACAATTCGAGACAGTAAGTTTATGTGAGATTTAAGAAGCAAGGCCTTGTTGGTGAACTGAACAATCAGAAACAAACAAAACAGTTGGCTTTCCTTGAGATTTTCTTTCTTGTTCATGCTGAGATAAGGTGCTGACAGCGAACCATGGGCACTGTTGGTCCCCTTGCTTTCATAACTTCCAGCGTCACTAATCTTAAGAAGTGCAGATAAAGTGTTGGCCCGTGGGAGTTTCAATTTGGCGGATGTATGTGTGTGTGTGTGTGCCATTTGGACGGCTCATTCAATAGAAAAAACACATGGATCTTCTTGGAGGGACACGGAATCTATTTTTTTCTTACACAGCAAAGTCCACCACACAGTTGAGAACATGACTCTGTCGCCATCTCTCCCTTCTAGCTTTGTTTCTCCCATGGGACATTTGGAAAGTTGATGAACATTAATTTGCAGTCCAACAGATTCAGCAACTGGGAACCCTGGCATCCCCAAGCGCCAGCAAGCTCTTGTTGATGTTTTGCGCCTGGCGGTTCGCTAACCCTGGCATCCCCAAGCAGATTAAGGATGGATAATACGCTGGTCAATAGCGCCACAAAACCCGGAAAATCATCACTGCTATTCAACATTCAAACAATTTTAATCCATGTTCGCCTATGTTCACTGTTTCAGCATGTTGAGCCTGTAGCAGCAAACTACTAGTCAACTTCCAACATGACCATCCCTCCAATATCAGGTGTACAAGCGTACAGAACCAGTCTTTTCTCTAGGTTGACTTGGGTTTCTGGGTTTGGATGGTTTTGGCGGTAAGCAGAATACTATGGATCCTCAGCTCACGGTCCTGCGAGCTTATCTGACTGAGGTTGGCCACCAGCTGGTCAGTTCCCAAACTGATTAGCAAAGCCCCGATCCAAGGTCGACAACTGGCCAAACCAGGAAAGCAGCTGGCAAACCTTTTGTTGGCTGGTGGAAGCTGGTGATTTCCAGTAATACCCCTGGCTCAAATCAGCACCCTCCCAACCACCAGCTAGTGAAGCCACCCACCGCCCTCCACTCGTTTTTGCTTCAGCAAGTCGGTGAAGTCGCTTCGATCCAACGGGCAGGTCGCGCGTTTCGACAGCCACGGCAGGATACAGGCGTCGTGAAAGGTGTGTCCTTGGCAGGTGGGGAGCAGCCAGCAGTTGGGGTTGGCACGGCCAGCAGAAACAGGCTGAGAGATGTACGACTTCGGAAGCTGAACATCCAACTATCACTTCTGTGAATGTTTTACAACATCAAATAAATATAAACAAATCCATTGTACACATGATGTATCTGTATGTATCTGTATGATTCTTTAGGAATGTCCAATATGCACGTCCAATGGGTGAATGATGGTGAATGAAAGGGAAAAAACATGTATTTAAGTGATTCTCAAAAGGTTGAGGACTGGGAGACCTATCAAGATGTCCACCATATCTAAACCAAATGATCATAAATCGGAATTCCCCTAATATGCAGAACAGCTTAATTTTTGTTTGCAGGGACAAGTAATGCTCAATGAACCATAATTAATCATTGATTAACCATGATTAATGATTCATGAACCATGATGAATGGTTGATGAATCATGATTTACAATCATGAACCATCAGTTTGGCATGATAAAAATCAGCATCAAAAATAACTATCTTTCCAAGACGCCGCAAGGCAAAGACCGAATCTTTCGAGTCCGTTTGAACAGCTTGCCATGACAAATAGCACAATGCTCGCCTCCAGCAACTGAAAGTGACAAACCGCCTACGGGATCAATAGATTCACACCAACAACTAATAGTGCTTAACCCATCTTAACTCATCCTGTAGGGGTTTGACCGGGAAGTGCCTGGGTACTTCTTGATAGTGTTCAACTAGGTATTCAACAAGGGTACCATTGTTTAACTATCATGTACACTGAAAACCTTGAAATTGTGCCGTGTCCGATATGGATTTGGAGCTTTTGTCATGGTTCTGGGCTTTCCAACATATCCCCTTCTTTTCAAACGGTTTGATGTTTTCCCATCTCTCTGGGTATGTTTAATCAACCTGATACCATCGCAATCCAACGCATTCTCGCAGAGTCACCCCTGAAATCCCTCGAATCCTCCAGCTTTCTCCCTCGATGCTCTGGATCCCTATTTCCTTGTTGAGGCACATTCTCCGGTCCCCAGACCGGATTCCAGCCCCATATCAATGGCTGCTAATGTGAACTCCGGGTTTTCCAAATTATCTAACCGCTGTGGATTTTGTCCAAAAGAATTGTGCAAATTGTTGATGATTGTGACTGCGTATGTCTGCGTTCATATGTCAGGCCTTTTCAATTGTAAATCCAAAACTTGCTAACAAGCTAGGTTTTCATATCCTTTTTCTCTTATGAATTTGCTTTTTTTCGACTTGCCGGGTATTGGTGTCTATTGTGACTATGAACGTTACATAACTGACTGAGACATCAAAATAATGATTTACACTAAGTGGTTCATGGTGGTTCAAAGCAATGATGTGTCACCATGGTGGGTGCCAAAACCTATGGCTTTAATGGTGAATGATGTTTCATATTCTTAATGCGAGTTGTAGTAATATGTAGTAATGACGCTTCACAACGGTTAAAAATCGAAATAGCATAAAAATGCCAGTTCCAAAAATTCTTGAATCACCAAATCTTCTCCTGACTCTTGACATCAACATCGGTGACTCTTATGATCTTCATCTCATGGTGGCTTCTCGAAATAGTTGTAGCCCAAAATCATCCGGTTTATGACCATTGAAAGTAGTTGATACACAGCTTATCCAACCAGCCGTTTCCCCCAACTGGCTTGAGAAAGTCCCTCACTTCACGTCTTCTAATTTTCTTCACATCTCATCACTTCACATCTCATCACTTCCCTTCATCTCATCATTTTCTCACCTTTGGGCACTTCTTCTCGATGTGCGTGTCGCGCTGGTGGCAGCACCTCCAGCAGGGCCTCCAGCATCGACCCCTGCCGCGCCCTTCGAGGACGTCGCCCCAGCGCCGCGTCGGCCGCGTCGTTGGCTGCGCGGGGCCCC
>VSDK01016989.1:229539-248688 GCA_009767595.1 Symbiodinium kawagutii | reverse complement strand
TCTGCCGGGCCGAGGCCAGGGCTCGGGCGTCCAGCGACGGCGCGTGACGCGGACGCACGGGCCGCACGCGTGGCGAGGACAGGGGCGCAGAGGGACGCAGCACGCCGTGGCTGCTGGAGGCCTGGGGCAAAGCTTGGGCTTAGATGACTTCAGTTGACAGTTCAGTTGAGACTTCAGTTGAGTTGAGACTTCACTTGACAGTTCAGATGACTTCAGTTGAGACTTCAGTTTAAGTTTTCAATGTTTTTTTAATGGGGATTTCTGCAGTCTGCCATAAAGCACTGCAGGGATAGCAGTATAAGTCGTGGAGCTATCCAGAAATTGTAGCTGGGTCCCCTGCAAGCGTTGGTCTCAGCTAAGCGTAACAAACTGACACGTGTTGTGAACTTCGAGCAAACAACAATAGATGTGAGATTGGACCTTGTCAACCGCCAATCTTGCGCTGAGACCAGATCTTGCCACACTTGACCTACTTCCAAAATCTTCCAAAAAGTTTTGTCCTCTCCAACCCAACAGCAGTTGCACCCAGATGAAATCGGCCTGACGTGGGGGAGCTGCCGAGGGAGAGCGGAGCAAACCAGCCGAGGTGAGGCAAGGCGTCTGAGCATGGATCAAGCAAGGCTCCTGAAGCCTCAGGCGGATGACATTCGCCACATGACCAACCCTGGGGAGCTGGGGAGAGTTGATCAAACACAACTGTGCATGTTATTTGCGCTATTGGTGATATCCATAATGTTGGGTCTTATTAGGCCGGCAATCTTCTGATAGATGACATTTTGTTTTGGTGACATGGCCAGTTGTTTGGAGCGTTGTTTATACTGTCATCTGGTCCTCGCCTTGTTTGTCAAGTAGTTTCTGCAGTACATCTCGCAGTTATATCCTCATCTCAGGGTTGGTTGACCAGGTTGACCATTGTCACTGTCAACACAATTGTTTGGTGACAGGAATTGTGCAATTGAACGACGTCTACAGGCTTTATCCACCCAAGTAATATGACCCTGCCGCAGTAACCAGCTGTTAAGGCAATAAAGAAAACATTGTCCAGCTGTATCGCCATTTGTACATTACTGGTTGGTGCTCATTCTCAATACAGTCGCCAGTCTAAAGCGGGCATATCCTTCCACTACCGTGTCCGTTAATCCTGCGACAAGTGGGCATGGCCCGAAATTGTCATCCTTAGCAATTGATGGTTCTGAACTTCTGAACCATACCCTTATGGGGACAGATGGGACAGTGAGAAGAGCTGATATGATCAACGAAAGTGCGATGGGGAAATCAGTTGATGAAAGACCATGCAGAAGGAGGGTTTCAATGCACTTCCCATGGGGAATCTCCAACAAAAAAGGTCGTGCGATTAACTCGTAATCTCAATCGCCAAACATGAAACACCAACCAAACCAACCAAACCAACCAAACCAACCAAACCAACCACCGAGGAATTTCGAGCATCTTCACCCATGACAACCCCACTGGTTGCGGCTGTGTTGCCAAGGCCGATCCACTTCCACCACTGCCACATCCGAGCCAAGGGCGTCCAGCGGCCGACGGCACTCAGCGCAGAGTGTCATGGGATAGTCACCGGCGCTGCGCACACGGTAGCCTTGAGATCACCATGAGGATGTACATGTAGGATAGGTCATGTAGGATAGGTCATGTAGGATAGGTCATGTAGGATTGGCATGGATAATGCACATGTAGTTTGACTAGTACTACTTTGGATAGATCACTGTTGAAATAGCTTTACTAGGAGATACTAGGTGTACTATTTTTAGGATAGATTACGTATAGTTTTACTAGGAGTACTATTTTGGATAGACCACCGTTGAAATAGTTTTCCTAGGAGTACTAGTTTGCTAATTACAGTATCACTATTGCAGTACGTAACTATACAGTTTGCGATCATTTTATAGAAGTGGGAGGGGGTACCATTGTCTAGACATGAAACACAGAGTTTGACCAACGAAAAGGACTGTCCATGACTGACTGAGCCCCAGTTTGCCATGCCCAGCGATTCTAATGGTCCTATTCAGTCGAGAGACCAGCCATGACATGGGGCCGGACACATGCACTAGCTGCTGAATCGTGGGCATGGTCGCGACCTAAAACACAGAATAATTAGTTTGCAGGAGCTATAAATGCACAAACACGAAAGCCTCGCAATTGGTGGCTTTCCTATGGAAAATGGCGACCAAAGGCAACATTACAGTACATCATTTCCTGACCCTGGAGGTTACTGTGTAGCTATTACACTACCGAAAAACATCCAAATAATTCCAAATATCTAGTGCTTCCGACCACCGAAACAGGCATGATTGTGGAGTCGCAATATCATGGTTCCCCACAAAGAAGCAAATCTAATCGACATTAATTATGCACCAATGTTTCACCAGTACGGTATCAACATCATAATACGGGTCAAAGGAAATGCCGCTATGTTGAAACGACAAAAACCATCTATAAGCCAATGTGAGCCAAAATCAATCAATGCTTAACATTGACCCATATTGACCGTCATCATTTCACCTTCATATCAACCATCACTTTGCCCTCAAATTAACCATCAACCATAATTTACGATTAGTTTATCATTAAAGGACCACTCAGTGATCATTGATTCACTATTCGCTAAGCAAACTATGCTATGGTTCCATTGACCATCACTGACCTAACTATGCTATGGTTCCACTAACCATCAACGATTTCAACCATGCCATGAACAACCCAACAACTCGCTCCCTCTCACGACAAGGGGCAGCAGTCCGTGGGCAGCACTCCAGGAGCGAGGCGACGGCGGGCAGCAGGGCTTTGTACCTTGAGGACGAGGAGAAATCGATTGGTTTATGTTGATGAATCCTGGTTGAGGTTGGTCAATGTTGAGGTGATCTTGGTTCATCTTGGTCAATGTTGAGGTGATGTTGGGTGATGTTGGTTCATCTTGGTCAATGTTGAGGTGATGCTAATGATGTGATACTGTAGGTGATGATTGATTCTGGTTCGCTATAGTCGTGGTTAAGAATCATGACTTTGGGTTTCCTAGCAGTGGCAAACAGCCATGGTCAATAAGCGCGGCCAATCACGATAGTTGATGGTAAAGGCGGAGAACGATGGTTGAATACCGTAATTATTCATCACGGACAATCAGGATGCTGATATAATCAGAGGTCAACAGCCAATACTTCTGAAACAAAGCCAGCGAAAATGCTGTCCCAATAGATAAACCATCTACCAATGTTGGACGTTCATTGCTATTTTAGATGGAAGAAACCATGTGCCATGCAGAATCCGTAGACTAAAATCATGAGATAAAGCAGTTCTGAATTGTGCAGAAATTTGCTCATCAAGTGATGTTGTCTGCAACTCAAGGACCAACTTCACCTCTTCCTCCTCCTTGCTTGGTTTCGCTGCGACGCTTGGCTCCACTGGCACCTTCGCCGGAGCCGGCTGCCGAGCCCAAAGGTGATGGACATGGACATGTTTTCGCCCACATATATATATGGTACCCCCCCCCAAAACCTATGTTTCTGTCATGTTTGCTGGTATTTGCGATGTTTCGTGCTTATTTTTGGAGGCCTTTTTTGACCTTGGTTTTTTGGGCTTTTGGGGTACCATATATATATATGTCTGTTGCGCAGGTAGGTCACATAACTTGTTTGTCTAGAGTCTAGAATTTCTAAATTCCAGCATGTTGAATGACTTTGGAAGGAATGCATTCAATGCATTCAGAATGCATTCTTGATCATGATCAAAACCAAGAACCAAGAACCAAGATTCCCACAAGACTCCTGGCTAAAATCTTGGTTTCATACAGTGTTCTGGCAAATTCCAAGAACCAAGATGTTCCACAAGACTTCTGTGCAAATGTTGGTTCTTGGTTCTTGGTTTTGGGAAGGAATGCATTCTCTGGCATTCTAAGTACATTTGTGTCAGTCACCAGCCTGGTCTTCAATCTATCATTTGCTAAGATTGTCCAAGCATCATTCCAGTGAATTATCACTGACAATGTCTCCTTGTCAGCGCGAAAGGCTCAAAAAAAACAAATCTTGTCTTGTTCCTCCGAGCCCATGGCGATGAACATTTCGGGCACAGTGCAGTGGACAAACGGGCAGGCGCGGGAGCTGTTCAAAAGAAAAAATCGGCCAAACCCAAAAACTGAATGCAACATAAATCTGTTTCAACGCAGCTGTTCCGCATGCAACCCTCAAATTGGTGGCCCCAACCTTTGGTTTCCCTGACTGTCAGGCATTGCTACACTTGCAGCCCACGGCGGCCCAAGAGGTCAAGGTCACTATGACGCGACCGGCCACAAACACCGTCTTGGAGAAAGTCCAGTCCGGCACTTGGGCCAGGTAGGGAGTCTTTTTTTGCGGTTGAAGATCCGCAGTGCACAGTATGAGTACTGGCACAGAAATTGTGATCTGTGGGCTGCTTCTGGTGCCTTGTGCACTTGGCACTTTGCCAAATGAATTTTGTCTGATTGCTCTCGGGAACAACAGCACAGGAAAAAATGCGTCTGCAAAATGCATCTGACAAATGTGTCTTCAACATTCTTGCTGTCATATCATGACATCTGTCTCTGGCACATAACAAATCACACAAATCACACGAAGTAACACCAGGACTCAGAAACATAGGTTTTTGGGGGGGCTAGCATATATATATATATATAACATGCAGTGAATTAATTAGATGCACACCTGACCAATGTTGCATGTATTGTTTTAAACATTTTTAAACTAAACATATGTTTTATACAGATCTGTACATGTATAGGTGACTTTGCAAATGCATGAAGATTTTGCGTCTACATATATGGATTGTACTTCTGGAAACTCTTGAGGGGACACCGAAGCAAAACAGAAGATCGAGGTTGATGGATGGTTGAATTGACGGTTTAAGTGAGGGTTTGTTGAAGGACTCAAGCATTGACACGATTGGAGAACACAGAGGGGGCCAAAGTGGCGAGACAGTCTTGTCACTCTTGTCCCTCTAGTTACTAAACCCTCCTTCGGATAATTCTTGGTTACTATCTCCTATTAGCATCCTATTAGCATCCGTTAGCCATCAATCGTCTTGTGACTAACGATTGTTCATCAGTACTTAACTAATCGTCATTTAACCATCATTAACCATCAAATATCATCAATTGATCGTATGTTCAGCCATCCATTGGACCATCTATTTAACCATCTGTTCAACCATCATAACCAGGAAAATAACCTGAACGAGTTGGCATCCCATGAGAGAGAGAGAGAGTCCTCATAAAAAGTCTCTGCAATGTCACTGGTTAATGATGGTTGATTATGTTGGTTAATGATTCATGATGGTTGATTGATGGTTAATAGGGTGTAATAGACATAGATCTTTGATTAATGGTTGATGGTTGATTGATTAAAGTGATGGTGAAATGGTCGTGAATCGATGGTTAATGTATGGTCATGGCCAATGATGGCATCAGCGATGGTTAGCGGTTACTGTTGGTGACTGTCAGTTGATCGCGTGCGCTTCCCTGATCACCTTTTCCTCTCTAAGTACATCATGGCCCCTGAATACGAAGCACTACTACCAGCGAGGGCAGATCATGGCAGCGGCAAACGAGCACCTGCACCTTGGCAGACTGTGGTTTTTCCTCCTTCTTCTTCTTTCTCTTCAATCTCTTTCTCTCCTTCCTTCCGCCAAACATGTAACCCAACTTCCGCGGGCAAAAATGTAACCATGTGTATCTCAGGGACAGTGGTCATGTTTTCGCTCAACTCAATAATGCTCGACCAATGACGCTTGATAAAGACCACTATTGACCATGGAGGTCTTGTTCAGCTGTATTAGTTGGGCAAAAACCCAGCGTGAGGCGGAAATTCCCTTCATTCCCTTCTTGGGCCATCTGTGCTCGTTCAAAAGTTGCTGATAGAGCTTCAGGCTTCAGTGCTTTTTGTACAGTACCGGAGATGGACCCATCTAACCATGGTGCAGCGACTATGTAAGAAAACCAATTTCTCTTTACGCAAAAAGTACAGAAAGTACCGTCACATCTACAGACATGTTGTTGAACCAGCAACAAATGGATGTACCATACCATGTTAACAATGCTTGACAATGGTTCGCATTCGAGGAGAACTCATGCTGCACACATTGTACCCAAAACCATTGTTGCTCCCCGGTTCTCTTGGTAAATCTCAAAAAAATCAGCAGCTAAAATGATAGCCGCCAACCAGATCCACTCCACCGCTGCCAAACCATCGTGGAAAACCAACGAAAGGACCCCTCAAGGATACCAACAGCATGGCCCTAAACTTGGGCCCTAAACCTGGGATCTCTTTTCACTGTCATGTCTGAAGTCATGCATACCATGGTTTTGTTGCGATACTTACCATTTCCACATCAAATGGCCAAACCCATCAATCTCTGAATCAAAATGTTCTAAATCAAGGAATATCTACAAATTGTTGGACCATACATGAGTATACGGAGTATACCAAATACACCAAGTCATCGAGTCGGAATGATGCAGGATATTGCTGGGCAGATCTTCCCATCATGTGGTCATGAGGATGCTCAACAAAACAGATGTATAACTCTATAACCAGTAACCCGCTTGGGCGTGGAATCTTGACATGTACACCCTGACAAATTGACTTGGCATGGAAGTTCAATCGTGCGCAAACACGCTAAGATGCTTGTTTCTGGCCTGTCACTGTATGCAGACTAGTTGGCTGAGTCTATCGAAAATGGCTTGCACCAACCCAGAACATCCCTATGCTTCTCATGAAAACTCCAGATGCGACAGGTGGTTGAGAAGGGGATGACGTGAACTAGATCCTGGATGCCTGTCGGTGGTGCTTGCAGCCAAATAACAAGTTATGAATGGCACAAGTTATGGCTCAACACAGCTGAGCGGGGTCCTTTTCTTCTCCTTTTGCCGCTTCTTTTTGGCTTTTGCAGCTTTCCTGACTTTTCTGGTGGCGCAGGCAGGTACAGGGCAAGACATCAACCCCGGTAGGTTTCATGCCGCGATGATCACTACAAACAGAGCTCAGATGTGTAAAAATAGAACCTTCCTACCAGCAGCACCACTATAGGTGATCCTGTGAACCATTGCTGCAACTACTTAAATGGTTGGTGGTTTCAACCCCCATGAAAAATCTTAATCAACCAACCCAATCCAACCCAACCCAACCCAACCCAAACCAAACCAAACCAGAACAAACCAAACCAAACCAACCAACCAGGTGTTAGTACATTTGGGAAAATATAAAATGATATAGAATGTTTAAAATCACCAACCAGGTCAGTTCAGAATTATGCTCTTCAAAAGCTGGACTCTCCCCTGGCCTCTCCGCACGGGGCGGCGCTGGTATCTCTGCAATGATCACCAGATCCTCCTCCTCATCGCTGTCCAGAACCACAGTGGCCGCCATGGCGAAGGTAAGCGATGATGATGGCGGTGTCAGTAGGGTTGCTCGTCCGTTGAAGGGTTGAGGGGCACCAACATTGATGGACACATATGGGTGTTTCTCAACTCTTTATTAATCACTATTGATTAATAAGAAACCAACCATTTTGCGGGTACTACCCGTACCCGTACCCTATTTTGAGAAACTCCCATATTCACCCATATGTTGGCACTTTAATTTGGGGTTCCATGTTTTGATTGAAGAATATTTCAGGATCCCTGACAAATAATACCGAAAAGCTATGGACGCTAACAAGCATCTTTTTCGCGTTGGTGTTTGGAGGCCACATCTTGGCTTGGTGGACCAACTACAGCTTGGAGCATGGAAAGTCAGCTGCATCCGTCTTGCTTCCTGCGTGTGAATGTGCCTTTCATGGTCCTTCTGCATGAAGCTGGTGGCTAGGATTGCCATGGTTTGTGGATAGATAAGCAGCCGCGATCATAAGTGACCATTAGTGACAAACAAGGGCCAATTCATATGGTGGATTTTCACCAGGAATGGTGGATAGATACTTGGATCGATTTCATACTTGGATGGTAGATTTTGGTGGATCACGATCTGGTATGTATGAGTAGATGCTTAAACAGTGGCTATGGGTCCAAACCGCGTACCTCTGGTTCCCCTATCATTAACTATTGTTTTCCCTATGAACTTGTTGTTGGAAATCCCCCATGAACCTTGGTTGACTAACTGCTTGACCCATAGCCAGTATTTTCCACATGCAGATCGGGAAGCTTTTCTGGTGGAGGCTCGCTGATCGCTGGTAGGTCGACGCACAACCAGCCACAAATGTTTATGTCACACGGCCATAAATGGTGGTTTCTCGAGTTGTAGGGATACATACCCCAAAAAAGGTTGGTTTATGTTGGTTTACTACTTTAAATCGATAATAAACTGCATGATTTGGGGGTACGCCGATTGTGAGAAACGACCATATTGAGCCTGTGGATACTATTCTGTCTATTTGGTATCTGGGGTGACGAATTCAAGAAACACGCAAGGCCTTCTCACTGTCACTCGTGACCATGTACTCATCGTGCCTCAACAGTTGTATGGCCCTTCATACGTAGAAGTGTAAGAACCCCTCAATTTGATTTTCGAAGGTCTATCTATACATGTCTCACAAGTGAAACTCTCCACATGGTACTGGGGCGTTCAACTCCGGGTGATCAACTCTCAAAATGCAATCAAAATTGGTAGCTATCAACACCGCTACTATGCTGTCAATGTTAGGAGGTTGTTGATGGTAGGGGTCCAGGGTTGGCTTTTGACAAAAGCCACAGGGACAAAATAAAGTGCTAAGCGCTAACCAACTAATTTTTGGAGTTTGTCCAATGCAAATGTTTCTGCCCCACGGCCACTCAGCTGCTTTAGAACCCCGTCCGAGAACCGTGTTCCCGCAACTGCCTCGCGCATGCCTTGGCCTGCCAAGAATGCGGCAAACTTTCCAAGGGCAAGGGTTAATGAGCAATTTGGGTACAAATGCTGAACCATTTCTTGATGGTGGTTGATATCCCATCAAACTTTACAAAGCCGAACTACGCATCTATCCCTTCAGGCAGCATCAAAGGTTCCCAGTCATTGCCCAATTTTAATGGCCCCATGAATGGCCTAGGGATTTGTTGGGTATGGGCGGTGCATAGGTTGGTTCCGCTATGACCCATTCCATGTCGCAAGTTTGGGACAGTGCAAAGGCTGACCTGGAAGAAGGCAGCCCAAAATGATTACACTCTGACAAACTAAGCTGGAAGCTCAAAATCACATTTTTTTGTGGTAAAACCCTTATAGATGGTGGATATTACACTTCCAGGTTAGTTTGCCGGAGAGTACTCTTCTCAACAATTCTTTCGCTGAATAAAAAAGGTTCTCCAACATTCTCCAACCATCAGAATTCTGACATACACATTTGTGCGATGACGCCACCTGAAGAGCATCATTTCTGTGGCGTCATTGTTGCGATTGAGCCAGATTCTCATATTCCCAAGATCTGGGAACCAGCTCACCGCAACCCGCCTACAGAAATGGTTGATAAGCGTGCGGCAGTAAGCCGATGCAACTATAGCTTGAACAACTTCGAAAAGACCCTGATGTGTGTTGCAGTGTCAGCGGTCTCAATGGCGACCTTATTCGGCTAATTCAATCAATGCAAAAGTTATATACGGCTTAAACCAGTGCAAAGGAGAATGCACGCTACAGAGTGTTCCATTCATATTCCAAGTGGCAAGAAGAACCACATTCCATTCTCTGTGGACTAGTCTTGGTCATCACTCTCAACCCTCGAATTGTGTTGAGCATGTTAAACAATTTACCGATCATATATCCCTCTGACTGCAGTCATCAAAACAATTCTCGCCGCAAGAAAAACCCCTTGCAGTAAAATGATTTGGGTCATATAATATTCTGTAATTCCACCTAGTGAACATCCCAGAAACACAGATGACCAAACTAGTCTTTCTTGGGTTGTGCACCTGCCCTTTTCTTGCTTGGTGAACAGCGATTCATCGCTAAATCCACAATCAGCAAGAATTGACTTTCTTCTAGAGAAATGGATGGTAACAACACTACAAATGCCCGGGCCTTGCACGCCGGACTTGTTGACATTCTCAGATCCCGCCAGATCGATCAAGTTGATCTTCCCCAAGTATTGGGTTTTGTCCTTGCGATTGACCTGAGGCCAATTCGAAATTGTGTGCTACGTTTTCCAGAAAATGGTTCTATCCTGCATGGTTCAGACGTAAAAGCCGTGGTCTTGCATGCCGTTGTAGCAAAACTGTGGGAATGGATGCATAGGATGCTGCACTGATCCAGTCCTGCCGGGGAAACGGATGGCACCTTGAAAACACAAGACAATCATGTGCCATCCAAACGATATGTAGTTGAGACGGAGCAGCAGGAATCATGTTGATGTACAGATCGGACTGTGTTCGTGGCAAATAACTGTTGGCAAAAAAACGTGGCAACAACAAGCACAACAAAGCTGCGACCACCAGCGGCAACAACATGGCAACAACAAAAAAACGAACCGCAGCAAGAAGGGTAGCGACAACGACCACCGGCAGCAAGATTGACGACAGCCACAACGACTACAACCTGGTAACATCCTGGTAACAACAAAAACAATGACAAGACAAGAAAACCGGCGACCACTACTCCTGCTACTCCTGCGGCTGCTACTACAGTATTGCTACTACAACTTCTTGCATCTCAGTCTCCTACGCCAGTTCCTACCGCTACTACTCCTACTGCTTGCGCTACTGCTAGATCAGTAAAGAAAGCACAACCAAAACCTTACTATCATTTGCAATGCTCCTTCTGTTCCTACTTCTCGCACTCCTCGTACTACTAGGACTATGACTACCACTACTACAAGTACCAATATGACTCCTGAAACTGCTGCTACTCCTACTCCTATGCCTACGCCTACTGCTGCTACTACTACTCTTACTACTCCTAGTAGTGCTGCTACTGCTACTGCTACTGCTACTGCTACTGCTACTGCTACTGCTACTGCGGGCAACCATCCACAACAACCAAACGAACAAACAAACAAACAAACAAACAAACAAACAAACAAACAAACAAACAAGTAAAACTGCCTAACTCTCCCTTCACCACCTACCTACTTGGTTTCAGCCAATACTGAATCTTTTCCTGCTGCTAGCCCTTCTTCGGCATGACACGTACAGCAATAAGGACACTGACACACTCATCACTGCTCTTGCTGCGACACCTATGCCAGCTGCTTTCGCCAGTCGTCGCTGAATGCTTTTCAAGTCGGCTTGATACTTACACAACAAAATAAACATCAAATATAAACATGAATAAAAACAACCAATCTATTGTGTCTCCAACGATTCACACACACAAAATTCCACTGGTCTGGAGCTTGTCCTCAGTCTTGCTTGCCGCATCTGGGATCATCTGGGCACCCACACGTTGGTCGTTTTCACCTGGACATTGCGACGACATGAACCCAACCGTGCATGCGCTCCAATCTTGGCTTGTTTGATGTTTGAAAATCGTTGAGATGGTTGGTTTATGGAAAATCCTTGAGATAGTTGGTTTGTGGTCAAATATGCTCAATGTGTGGTTCATGGATGTTCATGGTTAGCTAATGTTACGGCGAGACTCCATGGTTTGCCCGGATGCACAAGACCTGCCCAGAAGTTAGTCTTGTCAACTGTTCAAAACCCTGCGCAGGCCCGTTGTTTTGAAACTCTGAGAATCAAGAAGCCCTAAGCCCTAAACCCTAAAACGCACAAACCCTAA
The DNA here is from genome assembly GCA_009767595.1 of Symbiodinium kawagutii. NCBI lineage: Eukaryota > Dinophyceae > Suessiales > Symbiodiniaceae > Symbiodinium > Symbiodinium kawagutii. The sequence goes on along the minus strand of VSDK01016989.1, from coordinate 236,971 downwards.
AACCTAAACCCTAAAACCCTAAAACCCTAAACCCTAAAACCTAAACCCTAAAACCCTAAAACCCTAAACCCTAAATCACTGCGTATAGCCAGTGTTTCTCACTGATTCTTCGAGCAATGTTCAATTGATAGGAACAGCCGTGGTTTGCCCTCCGGGCAAACCACGGCGTCTGCGCGTAATGTTAGCTATGGTTAGCTGTTGTTAGCTATCAAGCATTAGTTTTCCTGTTGGTCGTCCCTCTCCGACCACCAAATGCTCCACCGGCGCTTTCCGGTTTCGGCCGCCTGCACGATGCTGTGGGATCGACTGGATTCGTCATTCATGTCCTGCCCCGCGCAGAAAGAATCGCACAACGCTGCCCTGGGCCCAGCACTTTTCGATGTGTCCAACTCTACGCTGAACGTGCTATGGCATACTTAATCGATCTAGAATAATTTACATGGCCGGTCGAGCAGGTGAATATTTGTCGGTGGCATGTTGAATCTTCAACTTGGACGCTACATCCGTGAAGGATTACTGTCACGACCAAACATACCAAACAATATCTTTGGAAGACAAGCGAAAACACAGGGCAACAATCAAGGGGAAGTGGAAAGACCTTAAGAAAATAAAAAACTAGTCATGAAAAGTGTCCTGAAGTCACCAAGGCAAAGTTTCCGCGTTCAGGTTTCGCAATGTAGTGCTAGTGCAGTATGGTCTATACAAAAAAAATGTGCTACATTGAGAATTCCCTTTCATACGCTCATCTCAGTCCAAGCAATAGGTGCATACCCGAGCTTCTTTGAAATGTATAAAGAGGCTACATGGGCTACATGTATGTTAACTAAGTATAGTATAAATATCAAAAATCAGAGCTGCGGACATGAACACAATCAAGCAGGATCAAATGTAAGTCATGCAAGCCTCGCTACGCTCAGAAGCTTATCCTAAGACATGGCTATGAGTCAAAACCCCGTACCCCTGGCTGCTAACACCTCATAAAGGACCAAAAAAGTCAAACTCCTGGGATGTTCACCTACACAGGTGGAGAATAATGATCCTGATGGTGAAATACGGCATGTGATTAGCCACTTTGAATGCTTGATGACCGGCTATGGGATGCTATGGGATGCTATGGGTCAAGAGAGCTTAACCAACCTAACCATGGATCCACAGCTAATCATCTGGAGTCGTTCACCATGCACCACCTTTCTCTCATTCACCGTCCTTGACCGGTCAGAGTCATTGGCTAGTAACGTGGGACTGTAGTACCCTGCCCTAAATTTGTCGTCTTTTCCTACGATCACATCAATTTCGTGGTTCCTGCATTGTGCTTTCTTGATCTAAATGGTGGTTTCTTAAAATGGGCACACCCCTAAATCATGCAATATTAACAGTTGAGAGCCATTTTTGGGGTTCCCAATTTGAAGACATTCCCAAATGGACATGTTCGTCAAAAGTTTGAAGACAAACTGCCGCTGGTAGAATTTCCGGGGCAAACGCAGCTATTCCCTACATAGACATGTTATCATGGGAATATCAACCATTATCAACGATGGTTATTGACCATGATAAACATAATTCCCCACAACCCAACCACAATTATCCATCATTTACCACAAGTGACTAAATCATAGCAACCATACTGTGCTAGCGGGCACAGCCCTCAGGTAGCTTCAGAGTCATATGAACCATACTTGACAATAATCAACCAGAATTGACCATAGTAGACTATCATTTCACCATGATTCGAACCCCCATGGTTTTCTACCCAACCATCGCCAGCCATTCCTAGTGCATCAGCCACCCAGCGGTCCGTGGCCATCACGGTGCGGTTGGATTGGGCCTGGAGTGCACCAATGGTGAGCCAATGGTTCAAGCTGAATCACTATGGTTCAATGATGTTTAATCATGGTCAAATCATGGCTTATCATGGCAAATAGTGGTTAATGGTTGATAATGGTTGAGATTGCTTGAATGATGGTTGAATGATGGTTGAATGATGGTCAATGATCACTCACTGTACGTGATGGATAATCAATCATGTTGATAACCATCATCGTTGATAGTGCTTTACAATGATCAGTAGTTGCTAAACATGGCGAACTACTGGGTGGCACCCCAGTAAGTTGGGTCTTCAACCACATCACTCGTCAGTTATATACCCCGAGCTGTAAACCAAATGACCCAACGACTCAACTCGCAGGTACCACCCGCTGCAGTGGCTGTAGAATTCAGGAGGCCACGCTGACATCCAATGGCTGTATGGCGTTCAGGTGCTGCCACTGTCTGGTTGTAAGATGATGAGAGAAACGAAGGTCCAAATCAATCCATGAGTGAATCATTATCTCAAGATAGATTATTGTAGGTTTATTATAATCATAGATGTTTTAGTTTTAGTCCATGAGTCCAACTATCGACACCTTCGAGACTAAAACACCAGGTCTTGATTGTCCAGGTCCCTCATGTCCAAAAATCCATTTCTCATCAAACCAGAAATCCGTGGTTCGATGAGGAAACTAATACATTTTAGAGGGGCTGGGGAGGGGCAAGGTTGTTTAGAAAGGGAAAGGATTGAAAAATTACGCTGATTATATTGTGATGTGTATGTGCGCCCAGAGTTTCCACCTAGGACCCCACGTCATTGGGTCCCCAATTTCCCAACTGAAAAGAATCAACTTAGATCAGTGGTCGGTTCCTGCTTTTGGAAAAGCCAACCTTTACCGAAGGATTCTGCAGGCCTCAGGGTATGTTTCCAGATGAGCTACAAAACAATGTCTGGCTGATAGTCAATGCATTCCCAAAGGTTTAACTTATCATATAACCTCAGTGAGATATCCTGGCATCCGAACCTGTTGCGAATCTGTTCCTTCCCCTGCAATCTGTCCAACTAGGTCCATCACCCCAACACCCCATCACCAACCACAACCGCTTGGTTGTTGATTTTCCCCACTGTGAAACAAGTCCACTATGCTGGCGCTGCTTCTGGCTCCAGTGCTCATGTATTCACATCTTCGAGTCGATATGCAAATGGTTCTCAAAGCATCAACTATCCCCGTCCAAGGCTATTCACCCTAAAGATCCCTAAAGTCTATTTCTGGTTGGTGGTTGATCGACCCCTTTGAAAAATACGCGCAAGTCAACCAACCAGTTGTTAAGAATCACTAGGCAAAATCAACAAACCATAATTTACTTGACAATAATCAACCATAGTGGACTATCAAACCACCTCAAGTCTACCCCAGCCGCGCGACGGGTCCACCCGCAGCCGAACCGCCTCTTTCATGTACTCCAGGACCTCTTCCACGCTGTTCACCGGTCTCTCTGTGAGCCCCGGCCTGGGCCAGCGGTGGCAGCTGGTTGGTGGATGAACCCATGGAGAAACCCAGCGAAATCTAGAAATCCATAGCTTCATCTACCAGAAATTCATAGAAACCCATGAAAAAACATCAGAAATCCACGGAAATCCTATCATTTGTGCAACTACTGTGAGTCATGGAAAGTCCTCTGATGTGGGAAGCTAAACCATTACCAGATCTATTGGTGGTATAGCAACCATGTGGATCTTTCTTGGGCAACGAGATGAACCGAGCATGAAGAACCATCAGTCATCCATGGCTTATTCTGCTGGACAACAATACGTAAAAAAATACAGTAGCTCAAGCATCATCAGTGACCACCAAAGGGCAATATGCAAATGATAACAAGAGTGACTTCAACAATCTTCAAAGTGACGAACCATGTGTTCTTGGTTGAGTTGATGGGCCAGCCCGGTATTGTCCGCCTGACCGTCACATCAAACTTGAAAAACGGCCCTCCTCCACTGATGTACTGTTCGTCTAGGAATGGTTCATGGTTACTTCCCGTGAACAATGGTCGATGATCCACAACCATTGATATCATTACATGAAGGTCAATGAATCATGCATCATATCTTTGAAAAAAATGCATCAGGATACTTCCCCCCAATGGTCTTGCGATACCCATGCCACTGACTGGTATAACAGAGGTAAATTGCTGTCCTGTGCTGGAAACTCACCAGCCGATCTTCCATTCATGCCCTTCGCCTTCCATCATGGCCCGTGGCCGCACAAAACGAGTTCCTTCCGGGCTGCCCGGCACCGAGTTGGTGCCATCCGAATTCTGTTTCACCTTGGTGCCACGGCGAAAAAAGGCCATTCGTGAACCCATGAACCTTGGGTGAATACAATGGTTCACAAGGGTTCACATGAATGGTCCAAATGGTCAATTGTTGGTGAGTATTGATGGCTCACTTTGGTGAAGGTTGCTTCTGGCTGTTGGTGGTCAATTGATAGTCCAGTGTTGGTGAATGGTGGTAAGCGATGGTTGTTTGATGGCATCTTGAAAAAAAAGTGTATTTTCAATGTGCCTTTAATGGATATCAATAGTGCGCAAAAAACAGAATTGCAAAATGGGTACGCCATATGCGTGACCAACGGAAAATGAACGCGGAGAAGTGGGGAAAAAACGATTCGGGTTTGTCAAAGACCAAAATCGAATCCTAGAATGCAGCATTTGACAAAGTAAACATACAAGAAAGAAAAGGGAACAAAACACCATCAACGGCCAATAGGCTGAAGTCGTACAACACAAATCGTTAGACATTACCTTTGTAGTTGAAGCGTAGCATGGCATGCACATGCCACGACGATTGCATAAATATAAAATGCCAAACATTGCAGCACCAGAAACAGCTGAAGGAGGGTGTTCCGGATCCAGGTTCTTGGGGATGGATGGGGTTCGTGGATTTTTTATGATTTTTTGAACTGCAGCTTTGCTTGCTCAAACTGGTTTTACATACTGTGCACACTCAAACAAAAACGCTACAGCTACAGAATCAGGGTGATATCAAATCACTGATTGGAAATTTGCGACCAAACAAATTTGAAGCAAACCACAGTGTAGTCAGAATTGGCCTCTGGAACCGCACGCAGTCGTTTGCTTTACATAGAATAAACTGGCCCATGGACATTTGCCAACAAGATGAAAACCCTGTGGTTCTTAAGAGAAAAGGAAGTACATGGGAGGATTCACGGAAGCCAAACATATCAGTGCATCGCGTATTCATCCTTCTGTGGCCCCTAAATCTCATTTGATTCCAGAGTTGCTTGCACAAAAATCGTCCTCATCGTGGCCTGGATCACTGAGAGCTCTACATCCAACTTTTTGCTCTTGGCACTTTCTGGATTGAAGAGATCCTCTCGCGAGCAAAAGCAAGAAGTTGGTTGTTTCTGAAAATAAGGAACCCAAAAAAAGGTTGGTTTGGTACTGTAAATTGTTAACATAGAATGCTGGGGCTTTTGAGAAACCACCATTGAGGAATGCAACAAACAAGAACAAAACAAAAAGGGAGTATGATCCACAGTTTGAATGAATACAACCGTAGCTAGTAATACAACTAATAACTGATCAAAATAAAGCTTATGCAATTCTCATATACTGTAGACTGTAGACAAAGCGAGTAATAACCTCTAAGAACCAAGCACAAATTCGACAAAAACGTAGCTTCAGAACCGGGCTTCTCTCAGAACATGTACAATGGGATATGGATCGAATTAGTATACACGCATGTAGTACATAATAGTATGCATGCATATACATGACATTACATATAAATACACAAATGTGTAGAGATACATGTTTTCATGTTTGTCTGTAAAAGTAAATGCACATATGTATTAATATATATATATGTGTGTTTGTTTCGATTGTTTCTAATTTTTGTGTATGAGCCATGGTCGGCATTCACTCTGTGGAGGTCATTGAGGCTCAAATAGGATTCATTCATTCGACAATGGTCACCAGTATCCCATTCACCAGTTAGATGAACATCCTCAAGTTCACGCTGTTGATGGCTCCCTACCAAAAATGTTGACCACAGCACCTAGCAATCAACCAGCAGTCGACAAACCTATGGCAATCATAGCATCGCGTAGCGCTGCTACGCCATATCCACTCGATCTCTGGATTTCTGTTCACAATCCACGGTCAACCAACTGCCAGGCGCTCCAGGAATGTAGGATAGACTATTTGGCGGTTTCTCAAGCCACAGAGGTATCCCGAAGTTGTGGATGGTTTGTTACTATAAATGATTCATCAAGGATGATTTGGGGCCCCACCCTTGTTTTGAGAAATATGGTTATGGGTCAATTTCAACCCACCAAGTAATGGGAGATAATAACCAACAACAATAGGGAAAACAATGGTTGCTGAATGTTGCTGATGGTACACCAGGGGTACAGGGTTTTGACCCATAGCCATATAACATTATAAAACCAGGTACCATTGTAAACCCAGGGAATTCTTTTGACAACTTAATGTTTAGTGCTGGCAACAAGTGTGTGTCCATTAGCATCACCGTGACCCATGATTACCATGTTGTTAGTTGGTGGTCTCTCGAGATAGGGGGTACCCCAAAAATGGATAAAAATGGTTAATTCATTAGAAGAAAGTAATGATCACTATCGTCTCACCTTGTACAAGGCAGCATGCCCACAATGAGCACGCAGTGATCACTATTGGCTGCAAACTGGCGGGGTAGCCCTACGACTCAAGACCCAGTTGGGCAGCTGGGTTGGGAATCTCGCGGACGGCCTTGATCATCTCGTTGTAGATCTCACTGACCTGAGGGAAACCATGGGGAGCCCACGGGACCGTCCAGGGGAAACCAGGGACGTTTTTCCACGCCCCGAGACGAGGGCGCCAAGCAACGCTCTCCACGGAAAGGCTTGGCCACCAAAAGCAAGTGCATGGTTGTCACCCCAACCAACAGGACATGACAAGACCCCAAGATCAAGTGAAGAGGCAGGCAATTCTGTTGGAATGATATGGGATTTCACTTTTGCTTTGGTCTGACGCTGATCCACACCCAAATGAAGTGTCTGCGCTGGGCTCTAGTAGCTGTTGGTTGTTTTGTACTGACCAACCACCAAAATAAACCGCATCAACGGCAACAACCAGAACAAAAGCAACACCAAGCTTTAGAAAGCTCTGACAGCCGAGAGTCTCAGCAGGACAAGCACCAACACCAAGCACCAAGATGCACCAAGATGCACCAAGAGCCAAGCATCTCAGTTGAATTGGATGCTCAGGTCACCGGTAGCCCCAAGGCTTGGGTGGCTACCCCCAGGGGCCCCGAGCCGACAGCGAGAGACTGATCTCGACCTCCTGGTTAGGGCCATCACCAACCGCTGCTGAAGGATTCTGAACCAATGACCTACGTATCAGCCATTCACCGATTCATAGTGTGGTAACCAAACGGATTTTTAAAATTCTGATTAGATGATCAAGCATTCAAGCAAGTCAAGTGACCACTGTAATCAGATGATAAACAATCCATCTATGTATTATAATCAACTTTTATATATATATATATATATATATATGGTCCAGTGTTGCCACCCCCCCTCCCCCCCCCCCCCCTCCTGGGCAT
>VSDK01016989.1:213155-229061 GCA_009767595.1 Symbiodinium kawagutii | reverse complement strand
AAATAGCGTACGAATGCGAGAGGAAGGCTCCAAAATGCTGCAAATAGCGTACGAAAGCGACGGTGAGGCTCCAAAATGCTGTAAATAGCGTACGAATGCGAGAGGAAGGCTCCAAAATGCTGTAAATAGCATGGAATTGGGGTGCCGGGGGGGGAGGGTGGGGGGACCATACCATAGGGGGGGGTGGGAACACGGAACACGGTACCATATATATATATATATATATATAACCATTTGGTAACTTCGACAATCAACCACTTTTATCCATTTTTTACATCAGTGAACATAGGTTTACCGTCACCAGCAAGCCGTAACCATCATTGAACCAGGAACCATCGTTCACCAGCCACAAGTCACATCCAGTCACTGTCAGTAGGCACTACTAAGCGCATCAAACTCAACAGCCTGCCAGCCCCACATATCGACCGAGCAAGCATCCAAAGCAGGCAGGTGGGCAGCCTTGGGGTTGAACCACATTTTGCTTCCTTGGAAAAATTGGGGTAGCTGAATCTTGATGATGGTCAATGATGGTTGATGGTGGTTGATAGTGGTCGATGGTGGTTGGTGGTGGTCGATGGTGGTTGATGGTGCTTGATGATGGTTGATAGGAGTTTCTCACCCAGTCCTCTTTACGCTGCTCTCGGATCTGAAACAGTTCTCGGAGCACTCGAGTGTTGAGGCCTGCAAGGGGTCCCCGCTGGTAGCACTGGGCATTCTCCACAAAATGACAGTTGTAAAGGGGTCACTTACACTGGTAGATCCATGTCCCTTGCTGTTTCTGCGGAAGTTGTATGTTCTGGCCATGCAATAGGGAGCCCTGGGGGTTGCTCATTGACTCACTACAAAGACATATGACGACCGACAGCTAGAAGTTTTCCTTTGCTTTTTCTTTGATTATATAGTTCTATTGCAACCGGCTGATTCCAGAATCAATAGCTGTTGTTAACCAGCACCACAAACACTGTAATGAGCTGATAATCAATTACTAGAATACTAGACATGTTTATCAATGCAACCAGTTGGAACAGCCAATATCAAACGCTATCAACCGCTGACGCCGTCGTAACCATCAATAGCAATCGAATGAACCATGAATCCTGATGAACCATCAACCAGCAAAGCTCCAGCACTGATCATTTCACTAATCATTAGAGGTCATGAGACATCAATCAACCACTCTCATGAAAAACATGTTTGTCAACCACCATTTGCTAATACATGTGGGAAAACAATATCAATATATATATATATACATATCAATCCACTCGCGCCAGACCATGAAAGTCGAGGTACCACCACGCTTCACCACTCAGCCATGGCTGTCCACGCTGAACCCGCCACGCTAAACGCACCGCCGTGCCTGGCTGAGCCTCGCTGCCCGTCATGGTGAAGGTCTTGCCGCTGCCCGTTTGGCCGTAGGCAAAGATGCACACCTCACAGCGAAGGCTGCAGCGAAGGCGCTCCAGGCGCTCCAGTGACGCGACGATGAGTTGTGATGCTTGGACCAGTGGTGATGGTCAAGGATGACAACGAACTGATAATGCTCGAGTGCTAAGTATGGCTCAGTGGTGATTAAGTGACGGGTCATTGGTGTGCACAACGGCCAAATGCGATGGTTAAGCGTTGGCTACCTGGTAGGGTTAAACGATAGCAAAATAATGAAGAGCTAGATGGCTGGGGGATTGGTTAAGCATATGTTTAACAAACCAGCTTTACCTCCGAAAACCTTTAGCAGTTGGTAGTTCCCCTTCCTGGTTGTGGTAGCCTATTTCGCTTTCGCTGCAATTGCCACCAACATTGAGGCTGCTGGTAGCAACTATGGGCACATGGGCGATAAAGCTTGCAGGGAACCGAGGAAGCAGCCTGCCCAAATGAAAACCAGTTTCAGCTTTATGCATTGAAATAGGTTGAACCTGTCCAATTGGATGGCCGAAGGATTGAAAAGGCTGCATGTGCTACTGTGATTTCTCCCAACTACACAGGGAGATCCAGCTGTGAATCCACCCGCAGTTCACCAGGCAAGTTGTGAAAGGTGCACGCCATGACCCATGACCAGCGTATCATCCAGCCAGGACCAAGGCACGTTGTAGCCATCCAACACGGAGGTTGCGAGAGGTTTCACCTGGGTGTCTTCAGAGATGTTTTCTGACCTACGTCATGAAACTATTCATGACTATGGAATCGTAAAAATCCTTGCGCATAGCGTAAAATGTTTCAGAAAAGAAATGGAACACCAGAAATGTCTATGAGGGTTTGGGGGAAAAAATGGATACAGTTGATCAAAAAGCGCCGCTTCGGGTGCTGTATCGCAGCAGTCACAGTCATACATAGAAAGATCACCATGATTATCCATGATTCCATAAATTTCATGATGCATCCAGAAGTTGGGATTGTCGTTGCAACACCAATGGGGTTACCTTCTCCAATTTTCCTATTACTTTCAAGGTCAGCTCCCTAAAAAAAAATGTATCAATCCGTACAAATGTAGAAGTGCATTTACCAAAAATTGTGACTTTCCAAAGCTGCAGAAATGCAACACGCCAAAATGTTCCAACACCACATCGCACCACAACATATGGCGTGCGAAGGCGTTTCAACCGTGAATCCCAAAACATGAATTTGATTGGTCATTGAGTTCGAAATTGTTCTCAGGTTGACCACCAACAACTGCCATGCCAATGGATGACCAAAACCAAATAATTACAGTTGATTTTTCTGAGTGTTTACTCAATGTTGCACCAACATTGTTGCCGCAATATTATCGTTTCACCGCATGCAGCGGGAAGGGGCTGCGTGCATGACCAAAACCAAACAAAGTAACAATTGGAAACAACAACAACAACAACAACAACAACAACAACAACAACAACAAGAAACAGAACAAGAAATACGACGGAAAAAACTCAGACAAAACAGTCATGGATGAAACAACAAAAACAAAAAACAACGCAGAAAGTCAAGACACAAGAACCATCAAAGCAAGAAAACCAAAAATAAACATCATTATCATCATCATCCTCATCCTCATCATCATCATCATCATCATCATCATCATCATCATCCTCATCCTCATCCTCGCCAGCGCTTCATCTTAAACAAGTTTTTCTTCCTATAGGTTATCCTTTTTCGGAAATTTCCGTTGCCGCCTTGAGTGTTTGTATGTTATAGGTATGCCATCTCCTGAAAAGATGATGACAATGATGCGTGACCGCAACCGTTAGAATCAACCAGAAACATATGGACACGAACTTTGGTTTTGGTGATTGCTTAGTAAGACGGAAGCCGATGGCTGTCACCCAAACTATATAATGTAAACTTGGGTTCTGCTGGTGCTAATCCGCGCAAAGACATCAACGAAAACAATGCATCAACTCTAACCCCCATCCAACATTCAAATAAATGTGTTTGTTTCATTTTGTTTCTTGCATGTTTTACCATCCACGCCTGAACCTAACAAGACCTTGGTGAAATAGACGGCGATGTGGCAATGCCCATGCCACGTTGCAAAAGATCAAGCAACAGAATTCCCATAATTTTGCCACATGTCGGGAAAACCGCCGAACAAACCAAATTGAAGTGTATATAATCCTTTTACGTCTTTTCCTGGACGTTTTTGGGAAATTCTTGATTTGAAACCTACCCCAAGCCCCTGCAACTTTCAGGCGCCTCTTCGAACACTTCTTGCTGAGAGCTCTTGGGTTGAAAGGCCTCATGGCAAAAATGCGACGTTTCGTGAAGCCCCTCAGACTTACAGCAGCCGTGGCAGGTCCACCAAACAGCCGGCCCGCGTTTAACCTGTATGGCCCCAATCCATTCTGAGGGCGTGCGATGGCCCCATGCCTGTTTCGGAGCGGAAACTTCATCGGAACTACCGCGGCGCAGCTTTAACGAAAGCCAGGGCATCTGACGGACATCGTTCCCACATGTGGGCCGCAAGCGGACCTCCGGCTTGGACAGCGCGAAAAAAAAGCTGAGCAGCGCTGCTAGTAGCAGGCTTCGTCTGATTTGGCGTGTTGGATGCCAAACTCGTATGCATTTCACATGTTACGGCAATCACTCGATGGGAAGCTGGCCATACACTATCGGAGGCTACTCGATAACGTTGCGGGCCAAAGCGCCGGAATGTGTTTGATATATTCCTCTCCGTTGTTGTGACGATAGGAAGCATCGTTGTAGCGACTCATTCGTCATGGCAACAATGGGCCCAACATAAACAACAGACTACCCAATGGCCCAATGATCATTCGTAGCAGGCAAACTGCCTGGAGGGGTACACATCTACGTGTTGAGGCTTGCACCATCTTATGGAAATGTCCAGATACAACTATGAAACTGAAAGGGAACTGGCCATATCAGATAATTCATTCAGCTTCACAACGGCGTGTTCGGGGTCAGCAAGTCATGGTCAACGAACACGCCCCTGCACGGCTAAGGATCAGCCATCTAAGCTTTCTGGGTGACCAGAAAGCTCCGCAACATGTCATTCTCAAGCTCTCAAGCAGCTCAAAACAAGTGCAGGGTCATGGCTATGGGATGTGAATAGCGAGGGTTGGGCCCTTGACTCTAACCACTATACCTGATCAAGTTGGCAAACTCAGACAGCGGCAACCTCTTGACAGTTCGTCGCGATAGGGGCTTCCATTGCGTGGCAAACAGGGGAATTCTGCATCCATTGTGGCTGTTTCTCAAAATAGGGAACCTCCCAAAATGGTTGGTTTATGATTAATTACAAATGATAAACAAAAGGATGATCACTATGGAAACCTCAAACCTCACATACAAATTCTAATGTTAACGCTTTATAAACGAGGTTCTATAGCGCACAAACAAAGGAACCATCTTTAACCAACCGATGCAGGGGCGATGACAATCATCTCTCATATACAGTATCATGAAAGCTAAAGAAGTGTCTTAATAATAATTGCAATGGACTGAATTTGGCAGATTGAATCGTTGTATCGGCATATGCTGTGGGTCTAAACCCTGTAACGCTGGTTCCCCATCATCAGCCAGGCTGTATTTCCTACTATTGTTGGTTAGCATCCCCTATTGACCCATAGCCATATCGTTTGACCCTTTTTCGGTGTGGCAGCCCCAACAGGTTGGTCACCACATCAGGGGTCTGCCGCATGGATGGCTGGAAGTCACAGCGGGGCTCGCAGATTTGAAACACTCTGCAGGTTGGGTCCCATGTGGCGGTTCCTTACAATAGGGGTACCCCTAAATCAACCAATAAACATATTGTGTAATTATAAACAAACCATCAAAATAGGGGTGCTCCTATTTTGAGAAACGACCTCCCCGTTACTATTGCTATTGTCCCCATGGTTGGCAGACTGAGCTACCCAGTACCTCACCCTGAACGGAATTGAGCCGATCCCAAATTCCCACGCTGCGTGCCCTGGGGTCCTGGTGATCCCAAAATGTTGAACGGTGACACTTGATGATCGGTCGCCATGATCCTATGGTTTTTCACGCACCAGGCCGAACTGCGAGCAGCTAGTCAATACACTTTTCTCAGACACAAATCATCATTAGAGTTATAAAAGATGAAGCGGGAACATTTAAGTTAGTCTGCCCAAACTGCTTTTACAATGACTAGCAGTATCCCAAAACTAATGAGCTACTTCATGACCTCTCATGAAAGTTAACAACAAACTCAGTATCAGCTCATATAACATGCTAAACATGCCAAACCATTATCATGGGTGAACTCAAATACTCTTCAACCAACAATGTTGATCAAAGACTATCATGCTAAACATGCTAAACATGTTAAACATGCTAAACAAACATGCTCTTACCAATGTCGCGTATCTCAAGTGCGGTATCTCATCCGTGCATCGTCGGGAGCCTCGATCCCCGGGACCTGCGGCAGCGTCGCCTTGTCGAACTCGAACCATTTCCGCCGTTGCTGGTTCGCGTCGTAGACCGACACCTGCCAGGTGGTAGCTAGTTGAGCCCCACACCTATTTGTAGTTACCCAAAAACACATGATATTTAAGAAGCTACAGGAGTTGTCTACCACTACATCCACTGCTATCTATCACATATATATATATAATATATATATTACTTTATCTAGTACTATTACTGCTATCTATTACTATTATCTATCATTTATATTGCTTGATATTATTACTAGATAGTAACTACTATCTACCAGTACTAGTACTGCTAGTTGTAGTGACATTGCTATCTGCAATCATGCAACCAGCGCCACGTGGAAGTTATCCAGATCCCATCCCTGGCCCAGGGCCTTGGTTCATTGATTGATGCATCCGGGATCCCTCAACACCGCTGGAGCTTTATGGACACGGCTTGATATGGGTAATATTGCTATGTGGACACCCAGAATGGTTACGGAACCCTCCACCAATGTAGTCGTTGTCTTTGATCAATGCCCAACAATGATCATGTTGGTGTTGGTAAAGCAGCAATTTTGTGTTGGTGTTAGGATAATGTTGAAAGTGATTCTGCTTCAAGGTTCGCCCGCTCATTTTGGTGATGCGTGGCATCGCTCTGTCCCCATATCCCCTTTTGCCGACTGCTATCTATCCCCCAATAATGAATGGGAGGTCTGGACAATAAACACACACAGAGCAAACATGAGCGATCACTTTCGGATACTGGTCGGTGAATGACAATGCTTAAGAAGGAGTAATCAATAATGTTCAATGGTGGTAAATGCTGGTTGATACTTATCAAGCAATAATTGCATTTGCATGTTTTAATCATTGTTAACCACAGAACTACTGCAACAACATTGTTCATCTCATTTCTGCTGTTAACAAAACTCAATGATTGACAAATGGTTAATCTATGGTTTAACTCCCATTTGGAAAGCAAAATTGGGGCATTGCGCAACAAGCATTTCAGCACAATAAAATCATAGACCTGCATGGAGTTGAGATCACAAGAGACTCGAAAAAGGGCAACAGGCATGTGAGGAGGCTCGTACCCTGCGTTCGCCTTGATGATCCCTGGCAAACTGACAACTGGAGAAGTCCAGCCTGCTAACTTGGGATATTTGGACTCATGTTTTTTAGATATGTAAGAAACCTGAATGTTTTTTTAGATATGTAAAAAACCTTGTTTTAGATATGTAAAAAGAAACATTTCGGTGTGTTTTGGAGGTCATTCCTCTCTGCCTTATCCTGCCGGTGGTATGTTCCTTTTGCCGTCACCTGCACGGCGATATACCAAAATGAGATATCATTATTACTAGCACTATAAGGTACATATAGTATATGAATATATAATAATAACAATAATAATACATATTGTAATCACATTCTATGTAACTAGCCCCGTCATTGTTGTGCCTTGAAATTCGATGTTTTGTGGGTGACATCATCTTGGACAGTACCAAAGTAGAAACCTAAATCTCTTTCAAGTCACACAACCTCCGCCCTGATAAGGGAGAGCCGGCTGCCCGGCCTTTCCCTCCTCTGCGAAGGTGATGGTTACCTCACCTGACTTGGCTCTCTCATGCTTCAAGTTTGATGACTTCTGATGTAGAAACACGGAGCAATTCTTTGCCCAATTGATCAACTGATGGTTTAAGGAACTGTTTGCTGTTTTTTTTCATGCTTTACATTGAGGAAACACCTCTTTTGCACATTGCGGGGGTTGATTCCATTTCGAATCACAAAAAACCAGACGCACACAGCAAAAAAACACGTTTGAAGTAATTAAATAATGAAACAGTGAGCTGCAAATGTGATTGAAAAGCCTTTCCCAGAAATTCTCAGGTGTCTGATTGAAAAATCATCGAACATTTACTAGTTGGTGGTTTCAACCCCTTTAAAAAATATGCGCCAGTCAACCAACCCCTTGTTCATGATTGCTAGGGAAAATAATCAAAATGCTTAAAAACCACCAACCAGATTTTATAGTTAATCAACCATAATTTACTTGACAATAATCAACCATAAATCTTGTTTAAAACCACCAACATTTATGAATCATTCATGAGAAAAGGCCATGGATGCGCCATGACTCTCGGCGATCAGACCTCCCTGGCGCCGACGTCGTTGTACTCGTCATGATTTATCTATGGTTGACTGGTTGATCATTAGGGATAACCAACGATTCGTAGGGAACTAATATATGGATATACCAACTTTACGGTTTTATGAGGGACATGTAGATTGATTGAGGAATACCTCAGAATACATATCTCCTTCGGGGCCCGAGAGGTGCAAGTTCCGCTCGGGGGAGTAACCATGAACCCCAGTCAAAATGACTGGTAAAATATACGGCTTGGTGGTTTCAACCCCTATGAAAAAAATGCTTGTCAACCAACCAATTGTTAATAACTACTAGGGGGAATAAAAAATGTTTGAAACCACCAACCAGTATATATCATACATATATCACAAGAGCTACTAGCCAATCCATTTACTTGTAGCCTCTTGCGGGTTTTAAGCTGGCGCTTCTTGAAATTGGCAACCAACAGATTTCAGCCACTGGACAGCACCAACCTGCCTGCTGATTCAGCCGCCTTTTCCTTGTCACCCATGGGTCTGACCTCGGGGAAACCGCTTCGGAAGGTAGTAGCGGCCCTCTCAGGTATCCTTTCTGATGCTTAGAGGATTCTGGCTTCGGATTTCAGCACTGAGTGGGCCATGTGAGGAATCCCCAGTGATTGCAACATGGCAGGCTCAAAATCACCACAGGAATAGAATCCAATACCAAGCTGCCAACCAAGCCAACCAAGCAAAAGGAAACGGCTGCACTTGCCTCACTGCTGGCACTCATTCACCAGTTGCGCAGTTGCCCTCCAGCAGGAACCCCAGCAGCTGCCAAGCGGCTCGAACAAAGACGCGAATGTTTCCCTTCAACTCCAGCACCAAGTTGTGCAGCTTCTTCCTCTCCTACCCAGCGTGAGCTTTTTCGGTATCAGTCTGATCTTTCACCGGGATACCATGTAGTCATGATGCTACCTGGTTCATGTGCCAACATTTCTGCTCATCTCGACACATCTTGACCATTACATCTCCCAGACATCGCGAAAATCTGAGTGAGGGGCTTGACACATAGCCCTATAGTTGGTATATACCCTACTATTGTTGCTTATTATCCCCTATTACTCACCATTAATCAATAGATTGAGCCATGGAGTGTGAGGCCGCCAGCTGTGCACAGACCGCAGGCGGACGGTGAAATTTTGCTAGCGCCAGGTCTGCACAGCGGCTCGTATCGCAGGGCGGCCCCTAAGCGATCGAATTGTGGCATGCGATCAATACACAAGCATTATTTGGAATCATGTTCTACATCATATCAGGCTTGTCACAAATATAAATCTGTCATCTGATCGCTTTTTCAGAAGCACACGCTCCGATTTCTCTGCTTACCACAGGTAGGGCTATGAGTCCACAATTTCAACGTGTCAATCAGTTGATAATGATGGTTGATACTAGACTGGCTTGAAATTGCTTTGTTACTTAGTTGCAATACCAATTGATACTATAGTAACAAATAACAACCCTCATCAATCATGTCAATCATGCTTCTGAAGGCTATCGACCTCTAAGTTGCCACAGGCTATCAACGCACTCAACGTTACCTCCCCGCCCACCGAGGACCCCAGGCCCAGCCCCAGGCCTCTGCCACTTCCTGAAATCGGTCCAGCAAGTTGGACATGCCAGCGCCCATCTTCTGCACAGCGCCTCCACCAGAAGGGATGGACCCAACAAATTCGTCAACGGGAATGATAGCGCAGTTCCACCAAAATCATCACTTTTGCCATAAATTGGTTGTCATTGACCATCAAATGCTTAGGGGTTCATAAGGGTTCATATGGATTTCCCATTGACCATGAGGCTGGTGTGTTTCCTAAGAAGTACTAGTATGTTTTAGTTGGGCTTCCAGCTACATCAAAGCTAGCTTTTAGCCCACGCAGCCGTTGAGGTGCAAAATGCTTTGATGGCACCTGTCTTTTTTGCCATTCATCCGGTTTCAGGGCAGAACCGCGCCTTTATAGTAAGGGCCAGCAGCAAATGATACCACGTTGGGTCAACACTCATCAGTTTGCACGGTGAATATCCGAAAAATGATCTGAATAGCCAGCAGGCTAGCTAGTTGATGTTGGTAACTTGAAACTCATGAATCTTTTGCCCAAAACAGTCGGGTCCCCCAAACTCGGCCACAGGTTGCGAATGCTGCGGACCCACAACAGTTTGGACCCACCACAACGCTACCATTGATATCCCTCTGTGCCTGTGAGAGGTGGAAACACGTCCATCAAACTCTTCCTTGGAAGAAGTCTCCCACGCTGAAGTCCCTGAAACTTCCAAGTTGGAACTTGAAAAATGATACAATCAAAGCATGTCTGTAAGCAAATATGCAAACGTATATCTATATATATATATATATAAATATAAATATAAATATAAATGTATGTACATAAATTGTATACACCTGTCTGTCACTGTATTGCATCCCTTTGTATAGCATTACATGGCAGTGGGTCAAAACCCCGTACCCCTGGTTCCCCCCTGTTAACCATTGCTTTCCCTATCATTGTTGGTGGAAATCCCCCATTAGTTGGTTGGTTAATATTGACCCATAGCCACATACATTCATACACCCGTCCGAACATGACACGGCATTGCATGTCCTTCCATGACATGAAATGCATGCACCTGCATGAACTCACAGATGAATGGATGAATATGGCAGAATGGTTCATTGCAACCGGGGGGTGCCCCCTGGGTATTTGTGGGGATGCTTCCGAGTTGGATTACTGAGTTCACCTTTTTGAATACGGTCATTCCAGGCAAACCCTGCATGAAACATCCATGAAAAGTGTGTCGAGGAAGCCGTTCCATTAAGAACATTGGAAGACAATAGCTGGATACCGAACTCACAATCCCCCAACTTCTACTGGCGACATCTGCGTCTCCTAGCTACAGTAGTCCTTTGGTTGTATTCATCATGATTACAGTAGAGTGTACAGAAATATCCAAGATCGGTCCCAACCATCCCAAAAGGACCTTCCTTGGTTGGGGTGCTACACTATGATGGTTGACACTACACTTGATATCAGCAAGTTGATACTGATGGTTGATACTACAAATGATATGACTGAGTTGATAATGATGGCTGTTAGTAGAGTTGATATTTGTCAGTTGGTAATGATGGCTGGCACAACAGTTGATATTAGTTAGTTGATAATGATAGTTGATACTACAATGGCTATTGGTCAGTTGATATTGATGTTTGATACTACAGTTGATAGTAGTGAGTTGAGATACTAGTAAAAAGAACAGCAATGAATGACCCTTCTCAACCATGATCAGATTGACCCGCACCCATAGAAAGGCAAGGGGCAATGGCTCATCGCGTAACTGACGGTGGCTGGCCTGTGCAGCTTGTCTCGACCATGTGCTTTGCAATGGTTGATGGTCTTTTACAATAGAGTACTTGGACACAAACCATGATTTTTCATGATATGTGATAATGATATTTGATATGGGTTGGTATATGTAAATAAATGGATAAACTTATTTTCAATTTTTGATAGTGACTTTCATGATATGTTGATAATGTACAATGGTTTGATAATCAATGATCTTAATCATGATGGCTATTGCATGCTATTACAAATTAACCACTAGAGTACCAATATGTTGATCCTATTTGATAGTGATATCAATATCAGTATTGGTTGTTTAATAATCGTCAGTACTGTTATGGTGGACCAACCAATCATTGAGCACAGTAGGGTTGATGATTGTCACCATCATATTTCCTGATCATTTATGATGGCTGATAATGATAATCAGCTGTAAAATGATGATGATCAGCCGGCTCATGATTGCTGATGATGACAGTCAGCTATGTTAATGCTAGATGGTCGAATCAATTCAAAGGCTATGAGATGATCCCGGGCGTATCCGAACATCGATGGAACTTTGGAGCCTGCGAAATCATCCTTGTTGTGATCAGGCTCTTCCAACGACGAGGAAGATGTTGACTGGTTGATGGTTTGAACTCATGGTTAACTAGTGGTTCGTTCTTGCCAATCAATGAAGGTTAGATATGGTCGTAATGGTTGATAATGATCATTTCGTGGTCGGTGGTTGAACCACCATATGCTTGTCAAAACAACCAACCATTTGTTGATAAGATTGGTGAAATATAAATATTTGAAACCACCAGCCAGCTGATGTATGATGGCATCTTATGGCATGTTGTGGCATGTTATGGCATGTTATGGCATGTCATGGCATGTTATGGCATGTTATGGCATGTTATGGCATGCTATGGCTATGGGTTCGAGTGATCATGAAGCAGCAGAAAGATCTGGAAAGCTTCGAGAAGCAAAACACCCCAGCATACTTGGGGCATACAGGGGCCGTGTCATCCGTGTCCCATGGTTTCACAGGGTCAAGTGGTGGTATGATCTCCACAATAATTTGGAGAGATAGTTCTCGAGCTCATGAAATATCCATTCTATAAACGATCTGTGCTTCACTAAACAAATCCGACTATTCTTAAGTCATCTGCCACATCACATGCGGCTCCGCTCCAGGTGATGAATCAAGAGGTCACCATCAATCAAAAGCGTAAATTTCCAACCAATAATCATCAATGGACTATCATTATTCGTATAGGTAGCCAATGGACTTATTGATGATTATTGGTTGGATTGATTTCCTATCGAATCAAATCAAAAGAGTCTTAGCCAATGGCTTGCCCAGAATGCCGAGCCGGAAATCTTTGCCGACGCAGCAGCATTTGCACGAATTGCTGCACCTACTGTGCGGCCTGTGGCGTCCCAGGTTGTCTCCAATCTCATGGAACCCATCTATGATATGCGTTTATATATATATATGGGCGTTTCCCAATTGTCGTCCTTTATATTCACCATTTATAGCAAGAAACCAACCATCTTTATCCATCTTTGGGGTCATGGCTTGAGAAATCGCCATGCTCACTGTGTTTTACACAGCCATGACTATCAACCAATCGTCCAAGCTCCAACCGCTTAAGCATGGCGTGAGTGTCCTCACATCGGAAGCACCCCAGTGCGCCATCATCCTGGGACCGGTTTTCGGTCCATGACACGACGACTGCGATGCTGGCACCTGCTGTGACACAGGACTCGATGGGCTGGTGATGCAATGCCAACAACGTTGCTGTTGGTATAGTTGCTCATTCTATTAGATGGTGGTTTCTCAAGCCATAGGGGACCCCCAAAAATGGTTGGTTTATTACTATAAATTTCGATTAATGGATGATTTAGGGGTACCCCTATTTTGAGAAACCACCAGATGTGAGCGGCTGATGTTATTCGTGCAAAATCTCTTGGCCCTACTTTGAAGGGCGGACCCGGCCTCGTTCAGTTTAAACACAATTAGGAATGGATAACGCCATTTTGCGGTATCTCGTTCAACTATACCGACTATACCTATATAAAGAGGTAGTTGATGGGTACTAAAACAAACAAATCTCGTTCGGTCAGGCGGATCCATCTGGTTCACCAGCTAAATATGGATGAGAGAAAAATAAAAGCACGAGCCCATTACTTGGAATGAATTGCGCAAATAAAAGCCGTTGCTCATGTATTTATGTAATTTCAATTAATTTCATATATACAAATATGTCACATTTCAGTGGCTGCTTGTGTACTTGTGTTGCGGCTGTGGCTGTCGTTGCGGTGGTTGTTGTCGCTGTTGCTGCCGATTGTGGTGCCAAGAATCTTCATGAAATGTCGTTGGTCTTGCTACTGTTTCTTGTTGCTATTAATCAATTAATGTAAATGGATAGGCTGTTTTGTTGTTGTTTCAGTCAGTGTCGCTATTCTTGCTGGTGCCCTTGTATCTGTTGATCTTCTATAGGCTTGTTGTGCTCATTGCTAGTGTTGCTAAGTGATACGCACTGTTGATATAAACGGGGCTGCTGCGTGTGATGCCGTACTGTCATTAAGGTTTTTGTTACTTCTGCAGCTGCTGTTGCCGTTGCCGTCGTTATTATGGTATTGTTATTGGTTGTTGCCATCGTCTTTGTTGGTGCTTTTGTGATTGCTGATGGTGGTTGTAAAAAAATCCTGATGTGTGCATAATGACCACAATGCCGCTCTCGGATTCAATCACTTAATAATGTAGAGTTTAAATTCTAAGTTTGAAATTGCCGCCAAACAGCTGGCTTCAAGTGCCATGTATGTTTCGGTCAATCGGTCAACTGCCTATCGAAGCACCTCATGGACTTGACCTGTTCATCCTGTGCCGCTGGCAGGAAATCTCGAACACCGCAGCACGTGATGTGTTGGCCAAGTGTTGCAGGTTGAAATGTTCAAGATCAATGCGTTTTGTTCATTGAGTAATGGTTTGTTCCAAAAATGGTGAGTGACTAATGGTTGATTCATGCGATCGATGTATACTAATGGCTTAACGGTTAGTCAATGTGCTTGGTTCGTGCTTGATCAATGCTGAATCATTTGCAGCGGTGGTTAGAAATCATCCGAAACGACCTGGAGAGTGGGTGAACAAAAGGTTTGGGGTAACTGGAGGATTCATGATCGAATCAAGCAGCATAAGTAGGATAGAATCTGAATACATGTGGCTATATGGATATGCATCATAACCAACCATCCGAAAGAGGCGCGCACAAGGTGCACAAGGTATTGACCCACAGCCATATGATTAACAAAAAATGCGTGGATTGCATCAACAAGCAGGTGGAAGGGGAATCGGGAAATGGTGATGACTTTGATTGAGAAGTTGATGGCGAGTGATGGAGGTAATGATGATGACAAAGGTGAGGACCTTAATAATCAGCAATGAGGAGGAGACGATGAGAAGGATGATGATGATGATGATGAGGAGGAGGAGGAGGAGGAGGAGGACAAGGAGGAGGAATTGATGATGAGAATGCTGGTGTTTCTCACACCGATGATGATACTGATGGTTTGTACTGCTTAATGCCAGTTGGTAATGAGTACATTATATATATACATTGATACTTGTTGTCTAATTAGCCGCAGGCATATAAGATAGTCGTCCCAATACCTCTCGACACTCAGAACTGTCATGACTAGTCTGCAAAGCACGAATCAGGCGACCAGGCGTTCACTGAAGCTATATGGCAGTTGTCCCCATTTCATCGTAGTAGTTCACAATGGTGAACAATAATGACATCATGATGAATTGGCAATGGTTATTGTCTATATAATGCTATTGTCTAGTAAACGACTAGCAGTAATGGTTCACTAGCACTATTGTGAACTATATAGACAATAGGGGTACATGGCAGTTGACAAAAGTGGTTATATAAAAAGTACCAGCTATTGTCTTGCAAAACCACTAGTCATTTTTATCCGCTACTGACCATTAGACACTGGTCATCCATAAACAACTAATTGTTTTACTCCTACAATATCTACTTTCAAGAGTTGTTTATGATGGTCCTTGCCAGTGGAACCACTGAGCCTCCGGTTCCGGTGTGGCAACTGAAGCAAACCTTGGGTGAGAATCTTGGGCTCAACCCATTTTGGTCAATCTTTGGTGATGCATCCTTAGCAAACAATCCCAGGCCTTGTCTCTTAACCACGTATTCAAATGATTTCGTATGGCTGCGATTGGCTGTGGGTCAAACCCTTTTCCCAATTTGATGGATACTTGGCAATTTGGTGGACATGTGGGTCAAAACCCTCATTCCAGTGAGGTAACATTTTCTTTAACACATACATACGAGCTTTAGTATTGAAATCAGCTCACTCCGACGGATGAATCGCCTACAATGCATGGCCACGACTCAGAGTCCCCCAGCAGTCATCCCTTCTTTGGGGACCGGGGTCACTATGCTGGGCTTGGCGGCAAGCCGCCAGCCAAAATTCCTGCGAAAGCTGTTTGGCATGTCCCACGCTGTGGGTCACATGTTCCAACGAATTCCTGC
>VSDK01016989.1:191167-213091 GCA_009767595.1 Symbiodinium kawagutii | reverse complement strand
TTCCTGCTGGTTGTTTTCCCAGCCAGCTGTAGGATTGATGGTCAGCTGACTGTCGCTCACTTCTGCTTGGCACTTTTGCTACTTCCTTTCTGGCTCACCTTGTCTCCCATCATGTGCTTGGGCTTTGGTGGCCTGCAAGCAGAGAGCTACCAAACTACTCCACACTGTGACATCCTGGTATAGCAGCGTGATAGCATGACATTGGAATGGTGGAACATGCGCATTGTGTATAGTGAAAGGCCGCCGGGTGGGTAGTTTTGATTAAGACTGACGGTGATAATCAGAAATCGTAACATCATGATCTTGGGTAGTGATACACCACGTGGAGAAGCACCAAGTGATTTGTAACAGTTGAACATGTGGCCCGGAAATATATAAGCCAACACTGGAGTTTTTGAAAATCACACCAGCTGACAAAAATCACGGATATGCAACGGCACTACCCTGTCTTTACATTGTACCTCGATCCACTAGCTGAATCGGGTCGTGGCATATTTCCATTGGCTACCACTGGCCCTCGAAGTTGCGTAGAGGATCGGCGGTGTCATATCTTCATGTGTGCATCCTGACTTGCTTCCACTGCCAGAAGCCAACGCAAGCTCAGATATGGGTATATGTTCGCCTGGATTGCATTTGGTTACCTGTCCCGGAGTGCTGGTTGGTACCCCATAATCAGTAGATATAGTTACAAAAGGTTACAGTATACAGTATTGAGGTTGATATTTGTTGATACCCCTTGGATATGTGAGGTTGATATTCCTTGACACCGACGAGTCATAGCTGTTGCCATAGCTGAAACGAATCGAGTATCCACAGCCCCCAATGAATGCGGATTTCGCAGCCAGGCCCCCCTGCGGCTGAATCTTGGGCTTGTTCTGCGTGTCGTTGCCCTCAGCGGCGACCAATTGAAATTGTGTGAAACACACGTCAGACGCGACCCACCGACCCAAAAAAAACTGAAGGAACATACCAATGGTAGGTGCTTCTCATTTGCTAAGACTCCACTTCATTCTTACGACCACTGATGCTTGCAGGGCAGGACAAGAGATGACGCGAGTCTTGTTTTGTCAAAAACAGTTACTGTAAATAAAAAAGCATGCGTTCTCATCGAAATTGTACGTCTTCAAGTCTTCCCTGTATCAGGAACAGAAAAAAACAACATCTAGGTCGAACCATTGTTTTAGGAAACCATCACGAGGCATTACAACCATGGCGCATCTACTACATTACGGAATAGTTTTACAACGTTACAGTTGCATGGGCTCCAAACAATTAACAAACGTTACAGTGGATTGAACAGTTAGAATAGGTACCTCTTCGTGGCAATGTTCACTTGCCACTTAACGAGGGAAGTGATATTGGCAGCCAGAAATTTCGTGTGGTCCAAGCTCCCGTCCCATTTGCTTCGGGTCAAGCTTAAAATGACCCGTTGTTACACTAGTTGGCAAGCTATCCGCTATCCGTGATGTTGTTGACCCGAGCTGGGTATTGTTTCTATTCTAGTTTCGCTTTGTAGAACACAAAGGTTGTCCATGATGATGCTTCCCCGCACACTGATGACCCCAGTCGTGGTGCTACGGTACAACCAGCAGGTAGGCAAAAAGACTAACTATGATAACACAACCATCTTTCACCATCAAGGTCAATTGGCCGGTCAGAAGCCCTTCTCTGGCCGCTCAATTGTAAATTGATAATTCTTTGGCAACAAGTTAAACAGTAATTATTGACTTCACCATTTTTTTTACATCTCTCCTCACCCAAATCTTCACGGCCGAGCTGCAAAGGCAAAGGCCTTGACCACCGAATCCAAGCGCCACCACGCGGCGCCGCTGCTACCAGCGCCCGCACCCTGCGCCTGTTTCAGCCGCCGGGGGAGGTGACCAGCATGGATGGTCGATCAAATGGTAGCCATGAAATGCCATAAATGACCTTAGCCTTAGCACCTTATATGGACCTTACCGGGACCTTAGCCTTAGCACCTTATCCCTGCCAACAATATCCAACAATCACAGCGAACAAGGGTGACAGTTGATCAATGATCACAACATTCGAATCAGCCGATGGTCAATGCCTGGTGAAACATAATCAAGATTGATCAAGCGACCAAGATTGGCAGTGACCACTGGTCGGTTCATGGCTGACACATGGACCAAGAATGCTTGGTGATTCGCTTAGGTTGACCAAACACAGGTGGTTGAGAATGGTTGCCAAACGTGGCTAGCGGCTAGTTGGTGGGTTCTCATGTTTGTTGATGATTGACTGATGATTGATCGATGGTCAGTGATGGTTGATAATGCATATAATCATGGTTGATGATGTTGAAAGAGCTTTTGATTCGAATGGCTAATAGTGGCTCAATAGATCATGATAGTTTAATTGTGCCCTTGAAAGTTGGCTTTAGTATCATTTCAATATATTTCAAGGGTGTTCAGTTCGATTACCATCATTCAAACACTTTGGTGTTTTGGGCCACGAAAGTCCTGCATTACTATCATGAGTACGGGTTTCCGGTAATTTGTGAAGCAGGAAGTGAAACCATGGTCAGTCACGCGCAAAGGTAGGGGATATCCGGTACTGATTTGATATAGAGGTTTTGTAAGGTTGGCCAGGCTTCGCACATTTGAGTATGCATGTATGAAATCATACGGAAAGAATTCAAAACCACGGAAGGAAAACACAAAATAGGTACACCACAAGCCTTTACATGCAGCTATCTCTAAATTGCAGCAAAAAAGCTACCAAATCAGCAGGGTCGCACTGGGGCACTTGCAAATCCAGAAGGTCCCAACGGTCGCAACTGTCAAAATACGGCTCCGATCATCGACATTCATCGAGGGGGAGGTACCCTGAGGCTTGCAAACACTTGGCTACTGGAGGTCCTTCCCCGGCTCCACATTTGGACGAACAAACCCCGAAACACTCCGCATTTCTTGTGGCTGTGCCATGCTATGAACAAACTCCCCGAAGAAACGCTCCACCTCTACAGTACAAGTCATGGATAGTAGCCCCTAAGACTTCCCTAAGATCCCTTCAATCCTTTCATAGATCCCCCATGTAAACCCATGGATAGTAGCCCCATGATGCCCCAACCCCCCTTCCCCAAGATCCACCGGGAAACCCATGGCAACGAGAGCCACACCGGGGCCCGGCTGGTTCCCTTGGCGCCTTCTGTTGCGCCTTCTCAGCGGCGCGGCGCGCGTAGTTGGCCCCCTCGATGCGGCGACGCTTTTCGCCTTCCTGGGAGTTTCGACGGCTTCCCACATCGTCCCCGCTCGGGCGCCATGCCTGGTACTGCTACTAGCACTGAGCTTAGGCTTGGCAGCTTGATAAGTTGAAGCTGATTCGTCATCGCCAACCATTACCACATCATGATGTCATGGTTGGTTGAGTTTGGCTTTTATGAGTGATGAGTCAGGGTTGAAAATAGTTGTACTCATGGCTACTAGTGGCATGTGATGGCTGATCTATACCCCCTCAGAAACCCTGGTGGAGAGATGTCCATACATGATGGCACCCCTGAACTCCAAACACCTCCCAAGCAATGGTGGTTTTCGGTAGGCAACCATTCGAAACAGCCCAACATCCTGCGAATCAACGACAACAACAAAGACAATCACAATAAGTAAGACAACAACGGCGAGAAGCTTAAAAGCAACAACAACAACAACAACAACAACAACAACAACAACAACAACAAATACTGTAAAAACAAGAACGGTTCCTGGCTTGTGCACCAGCAGCTCCCTTGGCACCTCTGTCATCCATTCGAATTGCCAGCCATGGCGGGCGCAGAGCGCCCTGGAGGGTCCAAGCATGGGCTGCTGAAATGTCCGGTAGCGGTGGAAGATCGGTTGATCGTGATTAGTGTTGGTTAATACTTATCTTACGTAAGTGATCATTGGTGATATTGATTAGTGTCATTAGTGATTGGTTGATCATGGTTAATATGTTCATACTCATGGTTAGATCATGATTAATCATGGTTCCTATAGCGCAGTGAATCCGTGGTCATAATGAGTTGTATTAGTTAATATGCTACTGATGGTCAATACTGTTCTTTAGAATAATTAGTTCTGAATGAGAATGGTTCATCTTAGTTCATTAGCGCTTAATTATTGATTGTACAATTGGATCAAGTAGAGCTTTATCATGACTACTTGTTGCTGGTCTGTTTATCTCTTTCATCGTCAATATCAGTACAAGTTTCATTGTGGATATCCTGGTCATCGTCAACATCATTGTTGCCAACAAATATCAGATATCATCATCGCTGTTGCATTTGTCTCTGCAGTTGTTGCCATCATTGCCTTCACCACCACCACCACCACTACCACTACGACTACGACTACGACTACCACTACCCCTACCCCTACTACTATCATTACTACTGCCTGAAATAAGCTATTGTTGGTGGCATCCCTGATCATCATTTCAGGCCGCTACCCTGACACTATTGTATTTCAGCCCAACGTAGTTGGCAGCAACCACAGGGTTTCAAAAGAAGGTTGGCATCACTCCAAAGGACAAGTTCAAAACGACTGACGCACTCATTCTTGGAAACGGGACAGACTAAATCTAAAGATGTACGGTGCTCATGTAAACACGAAACTATCACACATCACACATAATATGGACAGGCACATGTAGATTAGGCACATACATCTGCATATCCTTTTCAGTATGCCTAGCAAGCAAGTACTGCGGTTAACCACCATTCAAAATCGCCCACTGGGAGCACTTGACGACTTGACCACCATGGAGCCCAGCTGGAGAGCCCCAGCGCTACAAGTTGGTGTCGAACGTCGCCCAGCTGAACAAGTTAGCATCAGAGGTACCCTGGTTGCGTTCCGCAACTTGAACCGTCAGTTGGTGCGTTTCAATAACCACGAGTTTCCCAGCAATTGAAAATTACTGATCGGCTCACCGTCAATTAACAACCATTCATCCATACCCTTGACTATCTACAGAAATCTTGACACCGATGGTATACATCACTAGTTGGTCATGATATGTATTGTATCTATATAGAGAGAGATATACATATCATTAATCATCATTACTACCCATACTTAGTGATCATTAGCCATTAACCAACCACTAACCAACCATAAACCGATTAACCAACCATTAACCAACCCTTGACCAACCATTGACTGATCATGAACTAACCATGAATTAACCATGCACTAACCATCAATCAACATCAACCATGAACCATTGATTAACCATGAACTAACAATGAACTACCATGAACTCCCCATGAATTGACTAACCATTAACCAACCCCTTAACCAACCACGCCTTCGTCATAATATGCAACCCATCCACGATTTATCGGCCCCCACCTGAGCCGCGCTTCGTCCCAATCTTCAGGTTCCACCGAGATCTTGCCCTGGAGCAAACGCGGTCGGCACCAGAAGAGCTATTAATGTATAGTGTTTGTATAAATGTTTGTATGTGTATATAAATTTAGGTATATGTATATGCATATACGTGTTCATTAATTCATTCAAACATATGTATATATATATATATATATATCATCTATTGCTGTATAGTTGATTATAATTGCGCAATGGTATATGATCATGTATGATATATTGTAGTTATATGAATATGTGATATCCATATATACTCATGTCGCATCATAATAAATCGTATAGTTGGCGATCGGGATGTGAATCATTAACAGAAAAAATGAGCACATATGTGCCAATGCTTAGTCGCTATCGTTCGAACATGTCCGTTTTCACCACCATCCAGCTGAATAATAATGACACTCCATGCTTGGGGTTCTTCACCAAGCAATCAGGCTATGTCAACAATTTGTTACAGTGGTGGATCACTTTGGAAACCAGTTTCTTGCCTGTAGTTGTACGTGAGCCTGTTAGCTTTTTTGAATCAGAGATACACCCTCTTCCCTTCGTGCGGGTATATAAATATATACGTATATTTATGTAATATATATATATATATGCATCCATTGTAGACTCTTGCTGTCGGAAAACAACAACAACGACAACAACGACAATCACGACTACTGCTGCTGCTGCTACTACTACTGCTACTGCTATTATTATTACTACTACTACGACTACGACTACGACTGCTACTGCTACTACTACCACCACTACCACTACCACAAGAGCACTAGCACTAGCACTAGCACTAGCACTACCGCTACCGCTACCGCTACCGCTACCGCTACCACTACCACTACCACTACCACTACCACTCCTACTACGACTACTAATGCTACTACTGCTGCTACTACTACTACAACAAGAAGTAGCAAGCTGGGTCTCTCAGGCTAAGTGCTAAACTAGTTGACAGCCATGCCAACACCATTCCAACTTGAGAAGCAAAAAGTGGCACGGACAAAACGAGTCAACAATAGTGAACATTAGTAGACCCTTAGTAGTAGACCCTTAGTAGTAGACCCTTAGTAGTAGACCCTTAGTAGACCCTTAGTAGACCCTTAGTAGACCCTATCCCCACAGTAGTAGACCCTTATTAGACCCACAACCAGACCTGCCCCGCTTTCCCCGGTTCCAAGGCGTCGTGGCATCCCATGGGCGCTCGGTGCGCCTCAGGTCCACGCGCCTTCTGCGTTTCCGTGAGCCATTTGTCCGCCAGGCTGTTGATCACCGAGTCATCGGGCCTCGGATCTACACGGAGATCTCACCCGGTGGCCATCGATGTTTTTGCTTCGAAGTGTGTAGAAATCTGCTATTATCATCATATATTGTTTTATATTGTTTTATGTATATGCCACTATCGTTTCTATCGTTTTATATCTGCCGGTACTAATATGATTACATGTAATACGGAAAGATCTTTGCTTGCCAGCTGAAGGGCTTGGTGTCACGAAAATAGATTTTGACAAAACTATGAGCATCAAAAGCTTCTATCAACCTCCATCAACTTCCATCATTTTTCATCATCTTTCATCATCTTTCATCGACTTCACCAAGGCGCGTGGATTTCGAGTCGGGCATCACCAGTGCGAAGACGCCCCAGCGACGGTCCGGGCTGTGTCGCCCATCGCCGTCCGTCACCCACCGGAATTCCAGGCCTTGAGACCAGGCGACCAGGGTCAAGCGGGGGATCAGTGAACCGTTCACTGTGACACTGTGAGGTTACCTACCAGGGAACTATCAGGGGTTAACCACGGGTTACTCTGGTTGATTCATGTCAGTTCACAAATTTGGGTGTTTCTCCTCATAGGGGACCCCCCATTTCTCATCCTTTATATTGAACCATTGTGATAGTACTAAGCCAACCATTTTGGGGGGTCCCTAGTGTGAGAAACCACCAAATGGGTACCAGGCGAATGGTATCACAAGGGCCCTGGGCGAATTTTAAACAACAAATCTAATTGGGGGGCTCACATTTTTCCTTGCAGGCTGTTGTCATCTAATGGTAGCTGTTAACTTGCACCACCATCAGTTTTACATATATAGTTTAACAAAAAATCGCTGGTGATTTAAACATAGAGGCGCGATTAGCAGCTGGATCTGCCATGAGCATGGTAGAATCAAGAAGAGCCAGCAGGCAAGCTGTTTTCGCTGCGGAAAAAAAACGTAGGGAAGCAACAAAGCCGTGACTGCGTGGTTTCGTGGATATGTTGGATGATCACGACCCACTCTGTGGTTTCTGGCCTAGAGAGTGCGGCTCATATAATCCCATTGTGTACTGTTTTCCTGCCGAAATTGATATCCCAAACTGCTGGACAAGTGCGGCTTATGATTCAATTTGGAAATGGACAAAGAATCTGGTGGCACTTCCCAAAACGTGTACCAAACTCATATCCCCATCTATGCAGTTGGCACTTCATGTTGCTAAATCATTGGTGCATCACCTATGCCGTGACCGACCGCTGAGCCGCAACACACCGCTCTTGTGGTCACCCGCCCAACCACGACGAGGAACAGTTCGTGGGGCAGGTCACAGCAGGGAAGTGTTCATCGGAAGCATCCAGGTAGGATGTGTTGGACTTAGCCGCGGGACCATCAGACATCGATACCCACCGGGCCCCAAAATCATGATGATGTTCCGAACCACCAGGTTTCGGGGTACAAGAGCGAACGTATGTTTGTATGTTTATGAAAATCCATGATCTTTTTGGTGTGAAGGTCGATGAGCATGATACAACACGAATATCTACATATATGATTTATCCTAAATTTGGAGAGCGGCCCTCGAAAACCACCAAAGTTCAAAGCCCTTCTGCCAGGTTGGGCCATCTTAGCACCAAAAAACGACTTCAAGGATGGAGCAAGTTCAAGACTTTGCCAATGACAAGTGTCGTGCACTCAGTACATATGTTTGAAAATTGGATGTTTCATGTCGATTTTGCCTCTTGTATTCTTTGGAGGGTCATTATTTGCTTCTATACTATATAATATAATGATGAAAGTAATCAAAGCTGATTCAAAAGAAATTAGACAGATCTGATTCAAGATGAAAGCCTGATGAGGAAGATCATCATGACGGTGGACAATCGAAATGTAGAAGCAAATGAGCAACGAAAGCGAGAAGCCAAAAAAGAAGAAAAGGGAAAAGCCGGAAAGGGAAAAATGATTTGGAAAAATCTGGAGGCATAGAAGCAAAAAAAGAACCACTAGACAAACAGCTATTGACAATTAAAGCATGAAATCAAAGAAGTAGAAACCAGCAGGGCTAGAAAAGAAAATTGCCCTCTCTTCACAGGTTATATTCCCCAGGGGTGCCTGGGGCTTCTTATCGGGACTGTGTCCATAAATCGATGAAAATCAGTGGCTCCACTAAAGGATTCCTCCCAGCCGGCTAGTTCGGTAAACGGATCCAGACTCATGACCAACAGCCGATTCATCTTGCAGTACCCAGCGCCAACGAGCACCAGCTATCTAAGTAAAATGATTTGACAGTATAAGATGACACAAGCCTCAGGAATCACAAGCTTCCACAAGCCTCAAAATGGTGATTTCTCAAAATAGGGGTGCCCCCAAATCATCCAATATTGCTGCAAATCGTATTTTTACGAATAAACCAGCCATTTTGGGGGTCCTCAATTTCGTCCAACACTCAAATCAATCATTTTCGGGGTCCCATACACAAAAAATCACCGCTGACATCGGACTGCCGGCGCGGCACGGCATCTTTCGGTTCAAACATCAACTTCACGCCCTCCAAGGTCCTCAGCACGGCACGGTGCCACGGACCTGTTCACCACCGGCCACGGTAGATCCACAGCATGTTCAACCACAGCTGGTGGCCAGTTCCGGTCGCAGATCTGAGATATGGATTTTCGTGAGGAATCATCCGTTCAGAACCATTGATTCGAAACCGTCTATTTATGACCATCTATTCAGTTTCATTCCATCGATATTAATTACCCCTAACTTATCAACCAATCCCCCGACTGACCAAGAAACCACCAGCCCAACCAACCCAAGCCAAGCAAGCCAGAAGAAACCCAACCAAGTCCAACCACGCCGAACCCAATCAAGCAAAATAGGACACAAGCCAAAGAACCAACCAATCCACGATAGAAACAAAGCGATGACCAAGGGTGGGCAAGAGGCTGAATTTCACAATAGACAAGCTCAAGGTTCCCAAAACCTGTTTAGATCAGCAACCCCCAAGTGCACAGGCAATATACTTGTCAAACACTTCAGCATAAGACCACTGATCCATAAGAGATGACCGATAGAAGGTCTACTAGGATCTGGACATATTATATCCAGCATTTGCTCAAGGTTCTCTAAAGCCTCTGCATATGTTCAGTAGAAGTATGGTAAGTTTGCAGGGAATTGATGGATGCTAAACACCCTGGAGACCCTCACTAACTTTTTCCCATCACTCACTATTGGAAAAACATACATCAATAAAACAAGATCCAAATCTATCCAAACATGACAACTGATTGAGAAATGATAAAAGAAACTTGCTGCGGTTTCTACATCGCAGCATCGGATTGGGGGTCATCTTTGATTTGAACCATCATATCGTATTGTGCCTGTTAGAGAACTCGAAAGACCTGTACAATCAGAGAAGGACACCAAAGGCTCATCGTGACACATGGCTATGGATCAATATCAACAAACTAAAAATGGGCTTGTCTGGCTATTTATGGGATGTTCACCAGGGCATCAGGCGCTTCAAAAGTTTGATCCGGTATCTGTGGGTTCAAGTTCTTGGTTGCAGGCCTGAGAATCCAAACCAAACTCCATTCAATTTCACGAGGTGTGATGCCACTGAGTTGGACGAAAAGTTCAAGCTTTCTAATTTACGCGCTGGAAGAAAACATACACATCTGTTCAAAGGAAAATTCCAAAGTGGCAATATCCAGTAGGCAGCTTAGTCAGGTTGACGGTTTTTTATTCACCCATTTGCTGACGAGTTCATTGGAACCTTCTGATCTTGTTGGCGTCTGTGTATTCCCGGTACATGGATCATGCTGGTTCGAGCGCGGGGTGGACCCAAACGATGAACAATCTTGTCCGTCGATACGTGTAAATACAATCCGCGATAATTCTATGGTCGGTTGTCATTTCCAATCATTCCGTTGATCATTGGCTTCAACCCATCTAACACAATATTGATCACACCTAATTTGATCTGATTTTGATCATAGGTTGATCACTTCCTCTTACTGTATATAGTCTTAAAGGAAAAAACATGCCATAACAATTGCTGCACTTGTCTGTCTTGATTGCTGAACTCATACCATCATAGTTGACTGTTAAACAGCATACTCAAAACCATGCTTTGCGATCATTTGCGCACCTACTAACCGTTCTTGACCAGCCGCCGAGCTAAGCAACCAATCAGGGAACCAGCCAAGCAACCGAGCAAGTGAGTAACCAACCATCAAGAAGGGAATTATTGGGTGGTGAATCTCCATGGTGACACCCGATCATCTTCGCCCAGAAACAGCAATTGCTCTGGTGAGTCGAGCACGCTCTGTCGCGACATCCTGAGGGCAACCGGGATACCCACAAGTCCGCACCAACATGCCACAGGATGGCCAGGGGTGCCACAACTATGTGACACAGATTGGGTAAGGAAAGGTTGCCATAGCGATGCCTATACCACCACCGGGGTGGACAACCCATGTAGGACTGTGATTGAGCCAAGAATCCACTGTTTTGATCTGGGCTCCGGAGATTCAGCCGTTCAAACACTCAGTTGGTCCACCAGTATTGGCATATTTGAAGCAGCAACGAGTTGGGCATCTCAAGGTTCAAACACCATGTATACCATATATATTTTTTTTTTTAAAGTATATATAGATATAGATAGATAGATAGATAGATAGATAGATAGATAGATAGATAGATAGATAGATAGATAGATAGATAGATAGATAGATAGATAGATAGATAGATATATAGATATATATATATACTCACTGCTGACCCACCTGTTGTTCCTCAAGCTGGTGACGGCTGTGCCAGAACCATAGTAGACCTAGGGGTACCTACACAGCCATCATGAAGATTCACTATTTGTGGGTCATAAGTCTACAATTGCCTTAACGTATGTTCAAGGATCCCAATGCTGAATCGCCTCAATGTTACAGAAAAGAAATCACAATCATCAGACCAAGTTTCACCGCAGTCGACTCGACCTGACAATATCAACCAACTGGTTGATGCTTTGAACCCAATCATGAAAAATATGAGCAAAGTCAACCAACCAACCACAGCTGCTAATACCCTTGAAACTCAACAAATGTCCATCAAACCCCCAGAATCCAATAGATTTTCTGTGAATCTCCAAGGCTTCGCTGGCAGATCTCCATGATCCCAGTCGCTCCAACATCCTCCCAGGCGCTGGTTTTCCAATCCCAGGCGCTGCCCGAACAATCCCCGGTTCTGTGGCATTTTGAAGGTCTCCACCAGGTTCAGCTGCCAGCCTTGACGAGCGCCTGACCTCGGCGCTACCACCAAGCAGCAGTGCCCATGCGTTGGCAACCACGGTTGGCTGTTCAAGACCACTATACATGGTTACTATAGTTTGGTTAATATGGTTAATATGGTTAATATAACAACTATCAGTTTGCTCATTTGGTTAGTATAGTTGATTGACCAGTGGTTGATCATGATGATGAATAGTGGTCAATGAGCAACTATAGACTGGTCAATATACCAGCTATATGGGTGTTTCTCAAGGATGGTTACCCCCAAACTGGTTGGTTTATTACTATAAATCATCAATAGTAGTGGATGATGTGGGGGGTCCCCTATTTTGAGAAACCACCATGTACACTCATATGAACCACTAGTATCAACCAACATTGATAATCACTATCATATTCTACTATTAACCGTTATGACACGCTATTGACCGACAGTGCTAAATCATTATTTATCACTATCATAAAACAACCATCAACTTTTATATATGAATACTATTAACCCAGATTGTTCAACCAGTATTGACTGCTATTAACCGCGATCACCACCACCACCACCACCACCACCACTGTAGTAAGCATCAAAAAAAAGTGGACTGGACGATTGCTCATCAACAATGGCATTTCTTTTTCCCGTTACCTCTGTCACTTTGCAACATGCGACAACTGGACAAACTGCTTGAAATGATACCATACGGCTGTGGGTCAAAACCCTGTATCCCTGGTCCCCCCTATCATTAACCATTGATTTGTCAATAACCATTGTTATCCCTATTATTGGTTGGTCATTTTGCATAAAATTGATTGGTTAATATTGACCCATGGCCACATGCAAGCATTGCTACCGCTATGCAAGACTTCGATCCCAGATACAAGTAAGCTGGGCCTTCCTCGGTCTTGAAGCTGCTGATGCTGACAGTCTGCAAAAAGCTGGTAGCGGCGCAAATCAAGGAGTGACCAAAAAACAAAATAATCTTTGAATGTGTAGCTTGTTACTCCGTGATTTTTTTATGTTTTTCATGTTCAGTGACCATTAAATTCAAAAAAAAATGTTGCCAACAAGGTGAGTAACGCTTTTTATCGAATGGTTGTGCCTTTTTAATCTTCCGGTGCCTACACTTACGCCTGCCTACGCCACCACAGCGCCAGCCTACGCGAAGACTTGTGTAAAACAAGTGCCTACGCACAAGCTACGCGCATGTTCGTTTTTGCCTAGGCCACCATGGGTTTTTGACATCTGGAAATATGGTGCTTATATAGATGGGCTGGTTTGTAAGTGGGTGTAACCATGGTAAATAGGAAAATCCTAAAATTCTATCTAACCAACCCATAAATAAAACGAACAAATCATTGAAAAGTTCAACCGTGCTGGTTACCTACTCAACTGCCCCAGCTAGAAAGAGCCTCCGCGAGCCTATGGTACCATGCAGAATTGCCTATGCAACACATCTCCAGGAAAAGTCCTTTGACAAAAAAAACTATGCTCAGGTGCACATCAAAACATGAACACAACCACCAACACGGCCACGACACCATCACCCATAAGAACAACACCAGCGACGACGACAACAACAATAGCATCAACAATAATCATAATGATAGCAACAATAGCAACAACAGCAGCAGCAACAACAACAACAAGAACAACAACAAGAACAAGAACAAGAACAACAGCAACAGCAACAACAACAACAACAAGAAGAAGAAGAAGAACAACAGCAACAGCAACAGCAGCAACAACAACAACAAGAACAAGAACAAAAGCAACACTAGCGACAACAGCAGCAGCAACAACAGCAACAACAGCAACAAGGTAGGGAGAACTCACAGCAACAAAAGTGGGCCGCTTTCCAAAGGCAATTGCAGGAAAAGCGACATGGCTATGGGTCAAAACCATGTATCCCTGGTTCCCCCATCATTAACAATTGTTATCCCTTTTATTGTTGGTTGATTCATATTGACCCATAGCCACATGAAAGGAGGGTGATCACAAACAATGGAGAAATCACGCATGCTGTTGTCGATTTCCAGTCGATCGCTGCGAGTTCCTCTGTGGTGGTGCAGATTCCACTCGGTAATTTGACCGGCCGTCCAACAAGATTGTTTCCACGTCACAGGAGACAATGTACACTGGTCAAAGCTAGATTGGATTTCATTGGTCAAAGGTTTAGGATTGGATTTCTTTGCATTTCTCAGCTAGAAACCACCATTTGGTTTTGCAGCAGAGAAAAACACAATACTAGCGCTTCCGGTCTATGTGTCAACTTTGGTCACTGGACACGACCGTTTTGGAAAAATGGATGTATCTTGCAATGTTGTGCATGGATATGAATAAAGAGTAGCACTCGTCGAGCGCCAAAAGTGAGGGGTTGCTCCCTGAATCCTCAATGCAGTCGTTCAGTCAAGACTTGGCCAAGCATTCTGATCCCGAAAATCCCACATTCACATAAGCCACAAGTACTGAAAATGTTTGGGTCAAATTTTGTCAAACATCAACCATGATCAATCCCACATGAACCACATTGAACCACTATTAGTTTGATCAGATCTAGTGAAATCAAATGACAAAACGTTCTTGAACAATCTTTAACCATCATTGATCCTCATTGACCATCACTATCGGATTCCATTGGCTTCCTATCCCAATTCTTGTCCCAAGCCAATGGCGACCTCTCCGTCAGTGTCGAATCCCTCAATCTCATCTCCAACACACCTAGTGCTGGCTGGTGATGAGCGTCTGTGCTGGCAACAACAACCATAGCAGTGAAATAGACCGACAACGCCCATGCTGAACTTGGTATTCCCAGCTGCTTGACGGTGGTTGTAGTTTAAAAGATATATTCCACCACTATCGGTGGTTATCATCCCCTATTATCAACCATTAACCATTGGTTAGTTGGTCAGTATTGACCCATAGCCATATCCCGGTTCATTGGTATAGTTCATTAAATCCCTCTATAGAAGTCCACGATGGTCCAGGTAGGTTGGCTTGTAATCAATGAACCTTCCCAGGTGATGTGGACCTGGCAGTGTAACTCCCTAACCAAGAGGTCAACCCACTAACCAAACCTTCTGCTCAAAGGCTAAACTTGTCGGTCAGAAAGGATTCTAATAGAGCGCATGGGTGTTTCTCACAAGAATGGAGGCCCCCCAAATCATCCTGTCTTAGTTGTGTTTAATAATGGACCATCCATTTTGGGGTCCCCAATCTTAAGAACCCCCCATATCTTTCAATGGACCAGTTGGTGATGTTCGAGCCCCTGCTGGTCAAGCCCCCGAGAAAACCTGTCAGGACGGTGGCTGGTTTTCAATGGTACACATCAACATCAATGATGGGGATTGCATGCCTAAGATCACAAGCTGCTGCTACAACTTAATCATGTGCATAAGCCCATCCAGACTCAGCCCTCAGGTCGTGGATTGGTGGTGGTCTCAAGTTCGATCCCCCTGTAGCTCCGGCTATGCGCATGGCACCCTTGCTTCACCCCCCCACGCTTGGACTGGGCCACTTGAAGGGATGAGAGTCGTAAGTCGCATAGGAGGAAGGAAGCAACTTGAAGTCCAAACCGTTGCAGAAGACCAGTTCGATGTCGGAAGCCTGCAGCAGTGGTAGGTATGGGTAGTAGCCGACTGATGCTGGGATGACAACAACCTACTGTAACTCTACATGTATCTGCAAGTATACATACCACGTATCATTGCACATGCCGTGCATTTTAAGGGCCCTGTGAAAACCATATTTCTTTCATGCCATGATGATGGAGACTGGATGTGTTGCGCGCCATGATGGTATAGCATGAGATTGAATCATCTGCTGACGATTAGCAGCCTAAGGAGAGGCAATAGTTGTTCAAGTTTCTTCCACCACGATGGGTCCCTTGGCCCTTGACTTGTTGTATCCTGAAGGACCTGAGTTGCTGACAACATCGGTATGTTCACTGCAAAAACTATAATGGCATTGCTATGTGATCAAATCCGGCTTCTTAGCTTTCACATTGTTACCTTCTGCTCAGATCCAGCCCTGAATTGATAGCAATTGCGACAAATCACCCCTGGTATGATGGGTAGAAGTATAAGCCACTGGTTATGAGGTGTAGTAGCGCTATGAACCAACCAACAGCAAGTAGCAACTGGAGCATGAGACAACCATCGCTACAGGGTGGATAAAAGCAAGGCCTTGGGAAGTGGTATGATAGCACCAGCACAGCCATGGAAGGGCGTGTCTGCAAATGAACCACCAAAAAAGCAGGCGTTCCTACCAAATCCCTACATTGCAATGGTTCAGAGTAGTGATTATCAGAAAACGAAAGTAACTACGTAGCAGTTATTCATGGTCTTGCTATTGATGGCAGTGGATAGTTGCTGATGGCCGGTGATAGGTATTGATGGTCATTGTTGTTGGTGATGACCCTCTCTGATTCACCGACAATAAGCAATAACCATAATTTCCCATCGTCAACCATGATCATCACCTATATACCCCCTTCGTTGACCATGTTTGATCGTTCTCCACTTTTCTCGGGCAATATTTACCCATCAACTGACAATCATCAACCACCATTGACCATCATTAATCAACCATAAATTCAATAATCAGTGATGGTCAATGGTGGTTGATTAGTGATTTTGATCCATTTTGATCCATTTTAATCAACCATTAGTGATGGTCAATGGTAATCATTACCCATCATCTACCATTTTGAACCATTCTATCTACCACCCTAAGGCGCCATGCGCGAACCCAACGGCATCATCACCGCGTTGCGGGGGCCCGGGGGCCCGGGGGCCCATGGCCGGGCCGGATGACGCCTCCTTCAGCATGGCATCCAGGCGTTTCTGGAAGGCCGCCAGGTCCTTGACTTCAGCGAGGCTGATCGGCTGATGGGAAGGGATGCCTTTGAGAGGCGATGAATGGTCAGTAGTAATGGCTTTCATCATGGTAAGTACTGGTTAGTAATCATGGTTTAATGACGGTTAATGACGGTTAGTTATGTTTAATTCACTTGATAATTTGCTAATAATGGTTAGTACCTTGAAACTAATGGTCAATAATGGTCAGTACATTGTTAATAATGGTTCATGATGGTTAATAATGGTTAGTAATCATAGTTGATAATGGTTCTAGTGATTAGCAGTGGTTTATGATGATGATTAATAATGGGTGATAGTAAAATAATGGTAAGTAATCACTACTTAATAATGGTTTGTTGTGGTAAAAAACTGTAAATCATGGTTATCTAAAAAGTTGATTATTAACGATAATCATAGTAATATTAATGCTTAATAATGGTTAGCAGTGGTTCAAAATGGTTCATAATGGTTATCAAAATGATAGAATGTTAACAATAATCATAGTAATATCGGTAATGCTTAATAATGGTTAGTAGCGGTTCAAAATGGTTCATCATGGTTGTCAGAATAATAGAATGTTAACATTAATCATAGTAATATTAGTAATGCTTAATATATAATGGTTAGTAGTGGTTCACAATGGTTTTTGCCTTTGCAGTTGCATGCCGTTCACTCGGCTATGATACACATCAGCAGCAGCATATGTACATCACAAAAATTGTTAAAAATGGTTATTCAAATAATGTATGATTATCAATCATCATGAGTAATCTTAGAAATGGTTAACAATAGTTTGTAATAATGCTTATTCATGGTGAATCGAAGTAGTTTAAATTGATGGTTGATGGTTGATGAATGAGTAATTAATGGTCAATTGACTGTTAGTAATGGTCATAGAATGGTTCATAGTGGTTAAGTGGTTGATAGCTGATTACCACTTGCTTCCCATTACTTGCCACTAATGATTAACTTACCTGAAGAGTAAGTGGTCAATAATGGTTAGTGCTCAATGGTGGTTGATTGTGGTAAGTAATCATGGTGATAGCCTTTAATAAACTTGCCACAATCAATGGCTATGACACCACTGGACTGGAAATAATCATAGCCATCATGATTAACCAAGTGATTATGATCACGGTAAAACCTTGCCATTTGGTAACACCACCCCCGGTAGCTCCTGTTCTCGCTCACCCGTATTAAAGGGAGAGCACTGGAATACCCCTGGCTCCTTAGCTCACTCTCTTCCAATCACCAGCCCGATTAACACTAATCACTAACCCTGGTTGTTGATGAACCACACCTGTTCATTGATGGTTACTTGCTCGTTGATCAATGGTTAATCGATGTTTATTTGCTGGTGATTTGATGATCGATGGCTTACACTGGTTGCTGATCGTTCCACTAGTTGTTGATTGTTCAGACTACGTACCGGTTGTTTATTGCTAACACGAGTTCATGGATGTTGGTCTATGATGGTTGATTAACACTGGTTATTGATGGTTCATTGAAATGCCTTGAAAACCAAATCCATGGCACCAAACACCAGCAGCAATAACAGCTTGCAACACATATCACCATCGCCACTAGCTCTGCGACCGCAATCAAGTAGCACTGTGGCAAATCATCGACGTCCGTCAATTATGGGTGGGTTGAGCAGGAGCATAAACTATATATATTCCCTATCATTTACCACTACGAATCATTACCATCAAATGCTTATCAGCACTCTTAAGCATTACCACAATTGAACCCATCATCAACCAATGGGTCCAAACTCACTCTTATACAACAATTTTCAATGATTAGATCTAATCAACTGATCATTAAAAACCACTTTGAAAACCATTCACAATCATCAAACTTAATTAAACAATGGTTTAAAACCACAATCACCATCATTAACCAATGGTTAATACCCACCGAACAGTTGATCACTATCATGAACCAACAGTTGGTTGTGTTTGGTATGACACTAACAACCAACCTGAACCACTGTTGGTTGATAGCTATCCATAACACTAGTTGGTTGATAACAATCACCATGATTAATAGTTCACCAATGATTATATCATCATTAATCATTATTCACCCATCATCATAAACCAATGGTTATAACCACTCTTTATCATGTAAGTATGGTTGATAGCTATGGTTGATAACTAGTTAGTTGTTTGTTATGGTTAGTTGGTTGATTAACCAATCATCATTAACCAATGGTTACAACCACTCTTCATCTATGGTTGATAACTATGGTTGATAAGTTGTTTGTTTTTGTTAGTTGGTTGATAGCTATCCATAACACGAATCATGCTTAACCACTTGGTTCACCATGGGGGAGGCTGAACGCCGGACGCCGCACCTGTGTCGCCTCTTCCCAACTGCTGGGAGCTTCTCCCAGACCCTCCACGTCCAGTTCCTGGAAGGCGTCCTGCGCAAAACGTGGGCGCGGTTTAAGCAGCCAAAGTGGCTTAGAAATGGTAGAAATGGTGGTTTTTAATGGTTAGAAATGGTATATTGTATGGTATATGGTGGTTTTTAATGGTATAATATGGTCCATGGTGGTTTTTAATGGTTAGAAATGGTATATTGGTTTAGAATGACTAATATGACATGATTTGGGGAGTCCCCTATTTTGAGAAACACCCATATGAACGGTGTATGAATTCTGAAGTGATGCTTCGAACATGTTAATGGGCTTATCAATGGTTGAGTAATGGTTGATGAATGTGTTGCATGAATGGTGTATCAATGCTGTATTAGAGGTCTCTTCATGGTTCATGAATGGTGTATGAATGGTTAATAGTGATTGATCATGGTGGACTGGTAGTTGGTTTGTGAATATTGTGTTAATGGTGTATCAAAGGTTATTGAATGGTTGATCATGGTTGACTGGTGATCATGGTTGTGATTGAAAATAGTTAAGTGTTTCGGAAATTAATGGTTGGTCATGGTGTATGTGACGTTTAAGTGATGGAAAATAAATGTGAATAGTGGTCATGATTGATTGATTGATTGATTGATTGATTGATTGATTGATTGATTGATTGATTGATTGATTGATTGATTGAT
This sequence comes from Symbiodinium kawagutii, assembly GCA_009767595.1. Classification (NCBI taxonomy): domain Eukaryota; class Dinophyceae; order Suessiales; family Symbiodiniaceae; genus Symbiodinium; species Symbiodinium kawagutii. Next base: position 193,269 of record VSDK01016989.1, on the reverse strand, counting down.
GGCTGATGAGTGGTTGATCACTGGTTGATTAATGGTTGAGTAATGGCTAAGCAAATACACAAAAAAGCTCATTGAAGGGTCCATGCCCACAACATGAGTATTACGGCCAAATGTGTTGTATCATGTATAATGTGCATATGTTCGCTCAAGCCGGCATAAACTAAACGGCCAAGTGGCTGCCTAATTGTGGAGCTGTCCCCAATCATCGACTACAGAATGTGAACATCATCCAAAAACTGATTCTTTTCATTGCCCATCATTCATTAGCATGCGGAGCACCAAAAAAATCATGGTTTACTACCGTTTGGATGTTACACCTGTTCGCATCATTCTTAGCCATCCGCAAACATTGTCAACCAACCAACACAAGAATTATTGTTAATCAACATGAAAAATGATACTCAGCAAGTATTACATATAAATACATAGAATATAACCATCATCACCAGTCCTGCTTGGATCTGATTATTATCGTTGCGTACGTTGTGATGCATTATGCGCTATCGTTGCTGATTATTGTTGGTTCCTTCCCCTCAGGGTCAACTATCGGTAGCCAGGGCCATAGCCATCAATATCCACCACAAACTATCACTAGCCAATGGTAATAGCCTAGCCCGTTGTGACAACCACTCTTTACCATCATCCACTTTGCAAACCATTGTTGACCACCACCCATTGGCCGCAGAAGTTACCCCCACTAACCATTCCGCCGTGGGGTGGACCTGGGTCCCCTGGGTCTCTCCTCTTCGATCAGTGAATCGACATCCAGGTACCACCCGACCATCACGCCCATCTGTCGCGGGGTCGTGCGCGTGCGGACGTGCACTGTGGCATGCTGGGTGTCCCCCACAAGAACCATGGCTGGTTCCACCAACCGTGAAGAACTGGTGATATCCCGAGGTACTACTTGTTCTTGAGGGTTCATGGTTAATTGAAGGTTATTAAAGGTGATTAAGCTATAGGTTATCAAAATGTGTTACTGTAAAGGTCATTCAACTATAGATTATTAAAGTCTACTGGTCCAACTGTATCCCGTCATTTTGTTACCCTGAACAGCTGGTTATCAACTATTGACAAGTGGTCATGAACCGTTGTAACAACGGGCTGCACCCTCGCGGCTGTTGACGTATGACCAAAGCATTGGTCGCTGACCCCAGAACACTTGATGGCTATCTTCTCAGCCATTTAGCCTTGGATCTACCAATTTGCCGAGAGGTGAGCTACCCAGATCTTGCATGGCGTCCATTCCCTTCTTTGATGCTTAATTTTCATTGTCAAATGTCCAAACTCAAACGCAAGCTTGGAAAAATGGTTCCAGGAGGTCAGTCAGGCTGCTTGCATCTAGTCTGCAATGATGGGTCGTTCGGAAGTTGCCAAAATTTAAGACATGGATCTAAGGCAATGATCAACTATGGACCCCAACCACCCAATTGCCAACCCATTGTCGATTAAACACTGATGGATCAATGAAGTTCTACCCAAGGAGCCAACACCAGGCCACAGCATCTGCGGATTCCCCTGGTCTTCCAACATTGGGAAGCTGGGAATGACCAACGATGTGGACATTACGGTGACCAACCTGCATCACCTTAAAATTGATAGCTGGTTGAAGCAACGAAATTACCAACCTGGTTGAATCACCAACTTGTATCACCAACGTTGGTTGGCTCGAGAAACCCCGGGTTGAGTCCTAGCGGTAGGATTTGCTGCTATCATAACCAGCGACTAATCTGCGCCTGTTCACTTTTTAACGGGTGACTGGCTGACTTCAAAGATAAAAATCCAACAACAACAACATCACCAACAACAACAACATCAACAACAACAACAACAACAACAACAACATCAACAACAACAACATCAACAACAACATCAACAACAACAACAACATCAACCACAACAACATCAACAACAACAACACCAACAACAACATCAACAACAACATCAACAACAACAACATCAACAACAACATCAACAACAACAACATCAACAACAACACCAACATCAACATCATCACTAAAACCAACGCCAACGCCAGCATCAACAACAACAACAACACCAACAACATCAACAACAACACCAACAACATCAACAACATCAGA
>VSDK01016989.1:178921-191040 GCA_009767595.1 Symbiodinium kawagutii | reverse complement strand
AACAACAACAACAACAACAACAACATCAACAACAACATCAACAACAATATCAACAACAACAACAACAACAACAACAGCAACAACAACGACAACAATATCAACAACAACAACAACATCAACAACAACATCAATAACAACATCAACAACAACATCAATAACAACATCAACAACAACATCAATAACAACATCAACAACAACATCAATAACAACATCAACAACAACATCAATAACAACATCAACAACAACATCAATAACAACATCAACAACAACATCAATAACAACATCAACAACAACATCAATAACAACATCAACAACAACATCAATAACAACATCAACAACAACATCAATAACAACATCAACAACAACATCAATAACAACATCAACAACAACATCAATAACAACATCAACAACAACATCAATAACAACATCAACAACAACATCAATAACAACATCAACAACAACATCAATAACAACATCAACAACAACATCAATAACAACATCAACAACAACATCAATAACAACATCAACAACAACATCAATAACAACATCAACAACAACATCAATAACAACATCAACAACAACATCAATAACAACATCAACAACAACATCAATAACAACATCAACAACAACATCAATAACAACATCAACAACAACAATAACAACAGCAACAACAACATCAACAACAGCAACAGCAACAACAACAACAGCAACAACAACAACATCAACAACAACAGCAACAACAACAACATCAACAACAACATCAACAACAGCAACAGCAACAACAACAACAACAGCAACAACAACGACAACAATATCAACAACAACAGCAACAACAACGACAACATCAACAACATCAACAACCACAACAGCAACAACAGCAACAACAACAACATCAACCACAACAACAGCAACAACAACAACAACAGCAACAACAACAACATCAACAACAACAACATCAACAACAACAACAACATCAACAACAACAACATCAACAACAACATCAACAACAACAACAACATCAACAACAGCAACAACAACAACAACAGCAACAACAACGACAACAACAACAACAGCAACAACAACGACAACAACAACGACAACATCAACAACATCAACAACAACATTAACAACAACAACAACAACATCAACATCAACAACAACAACATCAACAACAACATCAACAACAGCAACAACAACAACAACGACGACCACAACAACAACAACAACAACAACAACAACAACAACAACAACAACAACAACAGCAACGACAACGACAACAACAACGACAACGACAACAACAACAACAACAACAACGACAACGACAACAACAACAACAACATCAGCATCAACAACAACAACAACAACAACAACAACAACAACAAAGAAGCATGGTTACCACTCAAAATCAACGACAAATAGCATTTGTTTCCAACCACAGCGCTGAATGATTCTCAACAGCTCGCCCTCATGCGGCCTCTTGTGCAGGGCCCATGGCTTTGAAACCAGTGATGCTGAAGGGCGTCATGGGACTGGACATGTCCTGGGATGATGTGTGGAATGCTGCCTACACGTTGGTCACTTGGGGTCCCGTTAGGCTAAGCAGCTTCTGAGTGGCGGAAGATTCACTGCAAAGGGCTGGTTAATGGTTGATACTGGGGGATGATAACCACCAAGAATAGGGGACAAACCAGCTAGCTTGCATATTTGGTTTATGATGGCATCGGCTAGCAGTTGTGGTGATATGATTTTTATCTGAGAGTTGCTTTTTGTTGCCGGTTATCATCCTCATCAAGCATTCTTAGATTCTTAACCATTCTCAACCAAACATTCCCATTCACCATCGTCTAAGCTCATCTAGTTCAAAGGATGAAACCGCCGGCTGCAGCTAGGACGGCGTGATGTGGAACTGAGGCATTCCATCTCGATGTCACAGAGACAGAGAAGGGGTCGAGGGGTCATGATGTAAGCATGCATACATATACATACACGCATCCGCAATATCGTGCAAAACATGCAATGAATGCAGTATCTATGTATCTAACCATATATATATATATAACAATGAACAATATCCATATGCAATAATGTATGCAATGTGCATCCATGGATCTATGCACATAATACACATATTGAATACACACCTTTCTCCATCTCCACTGTGTTGAACCTGTCGCAGCACCAAGGCGTGTCGTGGTGTCTCCAAGTGTCCAGGTGGAAGCCCATGATTTCATCTCCCGCCTGTGGACTGGAGCTGGGAATCGGTGCGCCCAAATCCGAATTCCCAAGAGACAAACCGCTGAACTTCCAACAGTCAATGGTAGGTCGGTGTTTAGTGATGTCAATGGAAGTTAAGTGAATGGTAGTTGAGTGATATTAATGGTAGTTTAGTGATGTAGTGATGTTCATGGTATATAATTTAATGATATAATGGTAATAGTTAATGGTAGTTTAATGATGTTATACCTACTATAATGGTAGTTTAGTGATGTCAATGGTTTAAGGGTTAATTAATGAGAATGATTATCGAATGAAATATGTTTGGCGATGTTGACGTTAGTAGTTATTGGTAGCCACAGTAACTAGCATTACCATTTGAGAAGGGTTAGCTTTGGACGCAGCCAGTGATATCCCAACCCCAACAGTGGTGTCACAACGCCAGCAACAAGGTGAGTAGTTTCTCGCGACTTCCGAGGAATCTACGCATGCATGGCGGCAATCACAGGTACCTGAAGAGGCCAATACGAGGTCATGTATCTACAATAATGGTCATCTTTAATGATATATTTCTTCAAATGTTCATGATGACTAACTATGCAATGATAGGGATCCATCAGTGGTAACTCACTGCAATTACTAGCCTTATAGAGGTCGTTTTTCAAGTAGGAACACCATAGATCTTTAGAGGCATGTCATGTTCTACGACTCAGAACACATCGCTGGTGCCGTAGCCACAGTCACAAACTCTTACCATCCCATAGATCAAGACAAATACCCGCTACTTGCGGTTCATACAACGCGGCAGCATGATCATCCCACAACAGTCACGTGCTGAGAATAGGACGATGCCATGTTGGCACCCAGAATCTTTTTTGAATCATAAGACCCTACCAAACGTGTTGAAAATCTGGACCTGGTCCTGAGCCATTCCCCAAACCCGGTGCCTCATCCCTAAAATTGAACTGATGGAGTAGATTCAGTACTTAGATGTGTGATAGTCGGAATGTTGATTGCAACCCAATGTAGCGATTAGATGAGTGTTGAAACTCAGCAAGAACAAGCCATCCGCTTTCGACACGGCGACGCCAACCCACATCATCCCAATCAAAAACCCACCCAACCTACCACCCTCATCCTTTCTCGCTATCCCCGGAGTGATGAGTGGAACACCACCATGAAATAGTCCATCAGCTACCACCCTCAGGGTATCCTAGAAGCTCCGTTGTGTCCCAAACGTTGTGGTCACAACCTCCTTGCTGCTTGGTGGTCACCGGACAACGGCCAGCCCACCTTGGAACTATCGTAGTAGATCCTCCTGGTCTTCACCTGGTAGCCGGGGATGGGTACTACAGCACAGCAAAGTGACAGTAAGCATAGCAAAATCATGCCAACATTCAGATGGTTGAAGCTATAGGCAAGGATTTGTTCATATGACAAGTGAAAAGCAAAATTGCCAACTATCACCAACAAGGATACGGATCAACATGCTGAATGTTAACAAAAGGTAACATTTGGATGGTTGAAAATGGTTGAAATAGGTTTTTGAGGGTGTGGGGGACCTGGGGTGTGCATGGACTATGGTGGCCAATCCATGAAGAACTGTGGATCCTTGATGGTCATTGATGGTTGATACGTCTTGGTGAATCATGACCATGATCAGTGGGTAAATCGGGAACCGACATTACTCGCATGGATTGAGCATGCAAGAATGGATCGCCCCCACCTGAGTTGGGCAATGAAAAATGTCGTGCAATTCCATCCAGGTGCTTTCCAAAGCTTGCAGCTTGGGTATCCCGAAAAAAAAAAAAAAAAGCACGGTCAAATCTCTCATTGTCCAACAGCTTCTATTCCTAATGGCTCACTTCGAAACAGCAAATAACGAGAAACAAAGCATCTGATGCTACAACAGCAGAACAAGAACTTGCACGGTCATCAAGGCACCACAGAGTGGTGCTCCCTCAGTGAACTAACTTGGCGGACCTGACCAGGTTATCCACAAGTTCTAGTAGACATGATCTGCTTCAATGGTTTGCATGCTCCACCACCAACCAAGTATCATCACTAAAGATGATGGAAGCCATGATTCACCATGCCGATCATCATTGCGAAGCATCAATGTGTTCATCAACCATCAATGTTCACCACAATGGTGATCAACCATCATCAATGTTCATCAACTTTCATTAACCATCATTAACCATCATATATAACTTGCATCAACCATCATTAACCACTCTTCATCATCAACCAACATCATGCATCAAGCAACATTCACCATCAACATCCTGCAACCATCATGTAATAACCAGCATCATCCATCACCAACGGTTGCATTTGGTGAGCCCCTCCTGGGGTCGCCTCGGTCAACCGCCAGGCTTCCGCACCTCCTGTGCCACCGTCACGGTGCTGCTGCGTGAGGCATCCGCCTCGACACGGGCCACGGGACATCCGAGGGGCCAATGCTTGGTGCTTGGTGCTTCGCCATGGTAAGGGTTGATTAGTGATTAGTAGTGGAACAACAATGCACCATGATTAGTGCTTCACCATTAGTAGTTCATTAATGGTTAAGTAGTGGTGCATCAGTTGTTCATGGTGAATAGTGATGGTTGGCTGGTTGTCCCAGCCACTTTTGCACGTGACATAGCTTGGTAGTCGCTGACATACTCTGCTATGGCTGCTATCCATCTTTCGTGCCTTGTGTTTGGGCTTCGCATGTGCTACGGCTCTCATGTAGCTTCCGTGCGCTCCCACTAAACGCAACGCTTGGAACAGCGGAGGCTTGAGAACACAACCAACAAAAAGGGTTCATTAGTGGTTGAGTAGCTGGTTGGTGCATAGATCTACAATGATTAAGTAGTGGTTGATTCCTGGTTGATGAGTGGTTGAATAGTTGTTAATAATGCTAAGTGGTGATCGTTAGCTGGTTGGTGGGTAACTCATGGTGGATTGGTGGTTCATTCATAGTTGATCAGTGGCTAATTAAAGACTGATGAGCGGTAAATATAATAGTTACAATCGCTAATGATGATCGACCAGGTTAAATGGTTCACCCATGGTAACTCGGTCATAGTAGAACTTTGGTTAAGTGGTTCATTGGCCAACTTCGCTAACCAAAGAACGTCGTGGTGGTGGTTGATGATGGTTGCAGTAAGGATGGTTGAGTATGATAAACGATTGATCCTTCAAAGTGACGGGGGTCTACCCGGTTGAAAGTCAACAAAACGTCGATCACCGCAGTTGGGTGATACCTTTCGCCTGCGGCGATCCAAAGTGACCTACTGGATGATTTTTGGTGGGTCATGGTGGCTGACCGTTGGTTAATGATGACATATGGGCTTAATGATCAGCAACTACTGGTTGATACTTCATAGTGGCTGATGATGATTTGTGGTTTATGATGACTAGTGGTGGTTGATGTTGATACTTCATGGTGGTTGATACTGATGTTAGTAGTGGTTGATAGTGATGTTTACCTATGTTAAAAAATGATGAAAATAACAATAATAACACTAATAATGATGATAAGAATATATACTGATCATGATAATTAATGATAATGATAATCATAATCATAATTAATCGTAATAATGGACATGATGAGTGATAACGGTTCATCGTTGACCAACAATCATGTGTCAATGATGCAAACCTTTGAAAGATTGAATTGTTAACGAGTCGGTACTGACAATAGCAGATGTGGTCAATAGTTGTTAACAGCGAAACAGTGGCTATCCTCATGGTTAAGGATGGTTGATAGTAGATGGATGGCAACTTAGTGCTACCGGCTGCAATGGCTTGTTCGCATGCAGCTTCAGGGGATCTTGCCAAAGAGTCAGGGGTTGGAGCCAATGCTCCTGTGGCAAAAGAGTCGATCCGTTAAGATGATCGTTGACAAACGAAGATATTAATGCAACAAACATAGGGGACGACCAGGTAGGTTTTATAATGTTTTATAGGGAGGTTTCGAAGGGTCATCAACAAACCAGCAGATTCCCAGTGACCTAAAAAACCAATGATGCCAGTGTGAAACTGCCCATTGGTTTAAATTTGGTGATCGTTTGTAAGAGGCTTGCATCGCGTAGAATCTCAGAAATGCATTGTGACAAGATCAACGAACTAGTTGGCTTCAAAAGCCTCGCGAATGACGAAGTGGGCCTCGGATTGCAATTCGTCACTACCCACCCGTAAACATCTCTGACTCAAAGTTGTAGCTCAAGAAATTGCCATTGCTAGACTGAACGTATTTGTAGTTCCAAGATTCAATGATTGTAGGTAAACAGAATAATCTCCTAGCATGTCTATTGGTCTAGATGGGTAAGGACATGGAGGCACTGCTTCCCCATCTCAAACATGCAAAGTGTTAGTGGCCATGATGCCTTCAGGTCGGCACTCGATCCGAGCACTCGGAGGAGTCTGTCGACTTTCCCACAGCTGCGCCTCCAACCACTCCCTGAACTGAGAAGAGATCTCTGCCTCTTCGTGATCAATGCCTTAGTGACATGGTGGTTTCCCAAATTAGGGAACCCCTCGAAACGGATGGTTTATTAACAAAAATTGATTGATAAAGATTGCTAGTAATGGATGATTTGGGGGTACCCCCTATTGAGAAACATCCACATGGCACACGGGTCAAGTCACAATAGATCGCTGGCAACGGTGACACCATGTCATGTGACAACCCAGCAGCAATGAAGTCGAGCCTTAGCGATGGTATTTTTTAACCATTCCATGTTGGATCCACGAAGTGTACAAATGCATTGTCCATCTATCCATTGAATCATGGTGACCTACAAATGCATTGTTAATATAATGCTCATCTCCCAAGAACACTCAAAACCAAGCAGCTGCCAGTAGCTGCCTAGCTGCCAATAGGAGGCCGTGTTCGAAGCGTTTTTTTTTACCAATGGAGGCAGGGTGGCACGATGGAAGAACAGGGTCTATTTCGGAAAAGGCTAGGAAATGGTGACAGTACAACCTCTTTTGTCTGAAATTGGTGACAGCACAAGGGATTCAGGGAGGGAAAGTGAAGAATTATCTTTTTTGCCGGGGGAAGGGGGAAGGTTAGACATGATTTTGGTCATTATTGTAATTAATATGCGGTTAACAGCTGAAGAAGAAAACCCAGGGGTAACCATGGGTTAATAATAAGATCCGAAATTTGTCGGACATCCTTGCGTGTCAGGGCAACGGCATGTCATCATGGCTATTGTTATGTTCATAGTTGAAATCACAACAGGAGAGGTGGTCACAATGTTGCGAAATTGCAAACCAATGAATAAGAACGTTGAGACAAAAACAATTCCGAGGCGCGTGATGTTTATAAGTTCTTGGCCACGACGCAAGGATGGAAGCGAATGCCATCAGATCTCTTTATGCAAATTTTACGAGAAACATTAACGTGACTCAGTTGGTTGTACACCATGAACGTTCAATGAGCTGTACAACCCAAAATTAAACAGCCAGCACGTCAACATTGGATGAAAGGTGGCGCATGGTTGGCTTAATGCGATCATGTAGATGGCAACAATGGACAAATAATCACGGTTAACAGCAAGTTGGAAATCCGCACCGTCTTTTCTCAGGAACGGCGACGCGAAGTCACGCAGGCAAGCCGAACTTACCCGAATTTCTGCGGGGGAACCTTTTGAAAAGAGCCCCCAATGCGTTTTCGAGGCGAAGAAAACGTTAGAACAGCTAATAGCAGCAGGCCCATTATTTTGGCCAAAACCAAAGCAGTTCACTTCTCACATCTCACAACCACAATGCTTCCCCAGTACTTGGGCGAAAGAAATGAAAACAACCAGGACGACTTCGGCTCTCAACTTTCTTCGATTTCTTGGGGATGCACTACTATGGTAGCATCGGCAACCATGGTCTGGGCGCCGGGAAAAGAAGCAAATTGCTTGTTTGGGTTTCGGTCTGTGGACCAAATACACCACCTCTGTGGCACATGCGGTTGGAAACTCGAACCACACAAGGCGATATGTGGCTTTGATGTTGCAAAATATTGCAAATGCTTTCCCTGGGCGGTGCGATTGGTTGGTTCTCACGCCAGGACACGGCCGTATCCAACTAACGCAAGTGAAGGCCATCGGCCTCTTGCGTCGTAAGTCTTTGAGGACGAAGTGCTGGAGCTTGGCTAGGCCTGCAGCGAAGGGAAAATCATTGTTACAGTCCAAAGGAAACAAGTTGGTAGCATAGTAACCCACTTTCACATACAAGCTTGTGGCCCTTGCATGTTTTGACATAAACTTGATCACCCCGAACCCCCATAGCTAGCACAGCATATTCAATGAAACAATGAATGATACAAACCATGGGCCCCATTTGCAAATTGCTGCACCAAGCGCTGCATGCTTGAGCAGGCCACCGATGCTAGGTCCCATTTTTGACCTTGCCAAGGAACACTGCACCACCAAAGACTGGACGAGTCGCCTCGCCGGCGTCTGAAATTCACATGGAGATGGCGGGCAATACTAATTGGCTCTGTGCTCCGCGATATATCTCTGCTGCTGCTGAAAATATTCCGTCTCAAACAGAAACAGAATCCCATGCGCATGTTTCACTGTGCCTTGGAATTGATTTTATCAAAACAGCGGCTTTACGCTGTTTTGATTTTCACCCCCATGGGTTTACAAAACGACCCGCCTTGGAGAACCCAGGCTTCGTAATAAAAGATCTTGTTGTTTGATAACTAGAGGGTATGCAAAGTCACAACACAATGCGATGCAATGGTTCCAGGCGACGTGTCTCTCACATTATGATTTCCATGGAATCAGGGCACCAATGGAATTCGCTGCCCCCAAAGGCCTAATCCCATGCGGATTGCGTCGGAAATGAAACATGGCCCACTGGAGACGTTGGCTCGGCCCCGCGATCCTGCCTTGGCCTTGGCCGCGTAGGCGCAGAAGGAGTGCGAGGAGGAGGCGCGGGTCGATGCATCCGCTGTCGTCGAGAGCGTTGAACACAGACTGTGGCGTTGCACAAGTGCAAGCGCGCCAAAATGAGCAAGAAGGCCTCGAAGACAGCCGGCGTCATGGAAGATGTAGACCGCACGAATGGATCGGCCCAAGCGAAGAATCGTTCCGCGGTTTGGGCGTTCACGCCGTTCAGCTCTGGATGGCGTTCTTGCTGAACTTCAGGCAGGAAAAAATCGCGCCCCTCATCGAGACACGCAATGTGATTCGCACGGCGGAAACTGCCGAGGACATAGGTCAGGGAAGCAAAACTCCCCGCAGCCTCCGCGCGACCACGCCGGCCAGGGTGGCGCGCAAAGCGCGCGAGAACACACATGCATTGTCATCCACTGACGTGCCTCTCTGCTCCATCTGCCGTCGAAGTAGACGCGACCGGCCTGACAGGAAACAAAAACAAAGACAACAACGAAACCGAGAAAAGCAACAACAACCAACCAAGCGACCAAGCAACCAATCATCACCTAGCCTGGCGGTGGAAGCTGAAGATGCCGAAGATTTCTTCAAGGTCTTGATGACCGCCATGGGAAAAAGCGCAAAATTTGCAAGAACGAATTGAGCCAAAGCCAAAACGCTTCGCCAAAAGAAATAAATATTCAGCCCCCCCCAATGCAAAAAAAAATCGTAATCATTGTGAAATTCACCCAAACTATTCCTGCCAGTAGCTGCCGTGCTCCCCGGGAAATCTCTGTGACTGGCGGCGCCCTTGCCATGCCACGACCGTAACCCGCGCCGTAACCCGCGCCCAGCTCAGCAACGCCCAGGTACGGACGCTCCATTTCTCGCCTTCCAAACGACCCGTCAACGTCCCATGGATCGAAGCGTCGCTCGCCATGGCCTCGCTCTGCGTTCCGGAACGTGGTAGCAGAACGACCCAGCGGAAGAAATGATGAAGAATGGCTGATACTCAGAATGGTGGATAAGAATGGTTAATAATAGTGATAGTAAGATATAATAAGTATGATAATGATTCATGATTCAATACGGATTGATGATCTTTACAAAAAATATGATGAATTATTGCTGACGATGGTCAACGGGCAATATCGATGATCACCTGCGATATTCAACTGGTGGCGGGACGCAGATTCATGCGCAAACCATACTAGGTGGAACTGGCAATAGCGAAGCGACCTGAATGATCATGATTTGTAATGGTTGATTATTCATCATAGTCGTTGATAATGGTTGATGATTGACATGAAAGATGGTAGTGGAGATGACAGGGGGCGTCTGGGCATATGCAGCGACAATCTCGGGATAAAGAACGCAGTACAAGTACAGTGTATCTTGACACCATTCGCACCCCTTGAGAGTGCAGAAATTGGATAGTCAAGGGAATGCTTGTGATCCCATTCGCACAAATATCCTCATGTTTTGCATTAAGGCTCGATAGTGGCCAATCCCCAGATCTTGCCACATTTGTGGATTCCATGTTTCGTTGACGTTTGATATGAGCCATGATGCATGTTGTACTGAGCAAGGTTATTTGAATTCCTTATCCACTGCCCCCCGACATAGGTCTGTCGCCCACGAAGCTGCAGCCAGTTACAGTGGCTCAAACGTGGAACCCACTGTAGCATCGATTGCATCCAATATAGGCGTTTGGGTTTCTCACAATGTACCGGAGTGAACATCCCCAAGTGATCAAACTTTGTTGGGATGGGGATATGTTGGGATGTTCTCTGACACCTTCTGAGGATGGTTGATTGTATCCCAACTCTCTATGGCTGGCCATGTGCAGGAGCAGCCCTGCGAAGCCTGCACTTGCACGCGTGCTCCCACCCCAGCATTGGCTTTGCTCAGCGAGCCGGACAAAACACCTTGGTCATCAGCTGTCCATTGGGCGCACGTGGCTTTGGAAATCTTGGGGGCTCATGACGGCTCATCTTTCTGGTTCAGAAACCCCACTGAGATGCGTTTTTGGATTGCAAGAATCAAAATTGGCAGCAAAAACAGCTTCTTGCACTATGGAAGGCCTCCAGAATCAGTGCAAAATGCCCAATTGTGAGAAGCAAAAACTGCAAGTGATTCTTAAGCCATGCAAGTTTGGTTTCTGTTCTCGAAATGCAAATCATGTGACCAAATGGGGTATCCACGAAGGTTCAGTACCCCTCAGTCATGGTGATGTTCCTACTTGACGCATGCATAGATAGGGATGGTATAGATGCCCTTACTGGGCAGCCCAGAGGACGAGGATGGTGAAGGAACCAAAGTGACAAAACTCTTTTGGTTGCAACGGAAGAATCCGCGCCTGCGCAAGCTCAAACGAGCCCTGGAAAATGATCTACCCCTGCACCAGAAAAGCTCTCCGCAACTGTCTGGATATGTATGAGCTCATGTATACATCTTAAAATACGTGTACACATATGTGTAGACATGTATTTATATATATATATGTATAATACATTCGAAAAAAAAAATATATATATATAAAATATATATATATATATATGCTACACCCCCCCCCAAAACCTACCTTTTTTACTTTTATCACCATATTTACCATGTTTTTTGCCTTTGTCGATAGTAGTAATAATAATCATAGAATAATAGTAGGATTAAAAATAATTTTAATAGAAATGAAAATGATAGCAATGATAATATTAATATTAGCAGTAGTAAGAATCATAGTAATAGTAGTAGTAGTAGTAGTAATGATAATATTAACAATAAGAATCATAGTAGTAGTAGTAATAATAATAGTAGTAGTAGTAGTAGTAATAATGATAATAGTAGTAGTAATAATGAAAGCAGGAATAATGATAGTAGTAGTAGTAATAATAATAAAAATGAAAAAAATATTATTAATAATAGTAAAAATAATAGTAATATTAAAAATCATAATAGTGAAAGTAATACTAATAATAGTAGCAGTAATAAAAATAATACTAGTAATGCTATGGTAACAACAATAATGATAAAAAA
>VSDK01016989.1:119188-176619 GCA_009767595.1 Symbiodinium kawagutii | reverse complement strand
GAATCTTGAATCTTGAATCCTGGATTCAAGATTGGCTCAAAGAGTCCTGTTGGAATCTTGAATCTTGAATCTTGAATCCTGGATTCAAGATTGGCTCAAAGAGTCCTGGGGAAATCTTGAATCTTGAATCTTGAATCCGGTCCTAGGATTCAAGATTGGAATCTTGAATCTTGAATCGTACCATATATATATATATATATATACACACATTCTAAATGACTGCGCACACATATGGCTTTCTATACTACGTATGTTGATCATCTGGCCGCCCACCTGGCATGGCATCTCTCACCGAGTTGCTGAAGGTGGCGCAGCAGTCATACGTCACGCAACGGTCAGAGAACGAGACCTGACAGTGCAAACTGTGATGCATAGCTGGTTGGTGGTTTCAACCCATGGTTAACTAGTGGTTAATAGTGGTTGATCAATGGTTATATCAGGTAATAGTGGCTAATACTGATCATCACTGGTTTGTGGTTGAACCACCCCCATGAAAAATATGCTTGTCAACCAACTATTTGTTAATAATCACTAGGGAAAATCAAAATGTTTGAAACCACCAACCAGAATAGTTCTGCGCATATTAAATAGGGGTTTCTTCAACTTGGGAATCCCAAAAAATGGTGGTTTAATACTAAAAATGGTTTCAAAAGATCATGATTGTTGACCATCAATATGATGGTTTCTCAAGCCCCTACCCCCAGCTATAGATTATAGTCTATAGTGGTTACAGTAGAAATAGGAAATAATCACCGAAATAATCACCCATATTGGTGGTCGAAAATGGTTCTAAGTGGCTAAAACTGCTGGGTAATTGATGGATAATGACAATTCATAGCGCTTGAAAATGGCTCATCATGGTTGATAATGCTGAGACCAGTTGCTAACAACAACCTTGTCAATGATGATTTATGGCCAGTTAATGCAGGTTAATCGATGCTGGTTATACCGTCGTTGTCAATATCCAGGTGTAGCATGGCGGTAGTTCTAGGCAAGCGCCTGAATGATCAGCCCTGAACAGGTCGACGACACAGCGGTTAGTCCCGGTGCGTTTGGCTTCCGGAAGTCCCAGCCCCATGGGTTCTTGGCGTCAGGGTTTCTGCCTACCAAACAACAGGTAGTCACAAACCAACGGCGTCTGCTCGGCCCCGACCTTGAGTGCCTTGGCATTCTCTAAGCGAATCGTCTGGGACCAAGAATGACCTCGTTTTGGCAATGGCGACTGGTGGTCAATTCAACCATCAGGTGCCCTAGACATGGGGCCTGCACATGCAAAATGTCCCATGGATGGTTCACCTAAGATGGCCATTTTTTCAGGATGGCCCAGGGTAGTAGCCATGATTGACCATGATTGACCATCTTTAGCCCTTATCATCAATCAGTTGACCATCAACTAACCATTAACCGACCAAGTTCGTCAAGCACCTGGGATCCCTCCTTTGTAGCTCCTCGGAATAATGTCAACAGCAATGCCTGTCCCTGGCTGCACCTGATCCTGACCTTGGCCCCACTTAAAATGAATACATACTGGAAGACTAGAATCACTTAGATATTCTGAATATTCTAAGTGCTAGTCCACTAGTAGATTCCTACTAAACCAGCACTTGTGGAGGTCAATGTCCGTCAAGACTGAGCACTACAGTGGTCGAGCTTGGTCCCTTGAGGTCCCCCAAAACATGCACCAACCCGATCAGATTGGCATGGGCAAATACCAGTCCACAATTGGGTGGAACTTCCCAACAAAGTTACCGTACCTCCGTTGATGGGACGGCAACAGCCACGGGCGTCAGAGCCATGTCTGAACACCAAGCAACCCTTTGCCGGGTAGGGATGCTCGGTCTCCACCACTCTGGCATCATCGATGCCATGCTCCTGCAGAGCCAGCTGAACACTCTGATCACCACACAAGGCAATCATAGGTTTGGTGGTCTTGGCCGGGAAGTTTCGTTGTGACCCAACCACGAGTATCCGCCACTCATGCAGGACTCAGCAAGAAAAGATATGATATCACCAACTTAGCCGTTGGATGCTTCTTTCGAAAACACGAGCAGTGTGGCTCACCCATTACTTCCACCAAGTCATGTAGTGACCACTCACAGCAGGACACAAACACAGTCAAGGGCAGCGAAGTGCGTAGCAAAATACTGATACCACCAGCGGAATGGACATAAATCTGCGCGTCAGCTGAATGAGAGTTGTCCCGTTATGCTGGGGACCCCATGGAAAGTTGTGACTTTTCTGGGTCAGAATGCTGATATATGCTGGTCATTCTTTTGAATCTGTGAGCCACCACTGGCTGATAAAAAGAACCTTGAAAGGATACGGAGACCAACAAACTTGCAGATGTCCAACCAACCGTTTTGGAAAAACCACTATTAATGGCTATAACCCTATAAAACCCTATAAAACCCTATAAATCAATGATTTTGGAATTTTGGATCCCCCGTTTCGGCATTACGAAGAGATGAGCTCCGCCACAAACCGTGTACCAACAACTGATTTCCGCTGTCTCCGCGCTCCTTCAACATGGACTGCTGAACGGCCGAGACGCAGAACTGCCAGGCCTTGCAGGGCTCCACCAACACGATTCCAACCATGAATTAATTGGCGAGCTGGGTCAAGCAGTTAACCAACCAATCATGGGGGATAATCACCAACAATAATAGGGAAACCAATGGTTAATGATGGGGAACTGTAGTGAATGAATCATTCAAACTATGAATATACTGCTAATTGATTGCAGTTATTAATCATTAATCGCCCATTCCAACTGTAGTCACGTCATGTCAATCATGTGAATGAATAGCATTAACTACCAAATTGACGACCATCATCAACATATCATGAGTTCAGATTGGTGATATGATCACTGTTAATGATGGCAGACTTTATCATGTTGGCTAATGATGGTTTTGCCGCCCTGATCAACTGTGCTGATTTCGACTTCAACCATGGGTCACCATTGCCACGTGTCCGTCTTAACGATTTATCATCATTCACTGCAAGCTTTTCGTGTTTCTCAAGCCATAAGGGTACCACCAAATCATCAATCATTCATCATTTAAAGTAAATAAACCAAAAGGGGTCCCTGTTCTTCAGGCACGTGCACTGTCATAAATCTCAGCTGAAGCTTGCCCGTGTTCCCCACCACAATCCATACTCAGCCAATTGCCGTGAAGTGGGTTTTTCTCTCTGAGGCATGGCAGTGGGTCCCACTGCTAGACATCCCCTAAATGAACAGAAAAGGTACCTCGCTATCGGATCCTTCACTGACCAAACCTGCAATGATGATTTTAATGACTCATTAAGGAGTTCACTACTGTAAATCCTTCAGCCAATCACAGACGTGAACGCAGTGAGGATGTGGTGGGAGCAGCCCATGACGAGGGCATAGCAAACGAGTCTTCAACTCAGAAATACATGACCTGTAGTGAAGCAACAAACACCATGCTGGCTGCAACTGTGACGACCATCCCGCTAGAAGGGGTCACCGCTCCTCTTCCTCAGCGGAAGAATTGAAACGATTGATCTGCATTTTGGAAGCTGCACTTTCTTTTTGCTTGTGGAGGATCGTCAAAAAACCAGATTCGTCACAGAGTAGGCGTTCCCGCAGTTTGCTGTGTTATACAGTACTTCCCCCCTCATGCCAGGGAGGCCAGGGAGGTGTGAATTCAAGCACAGCTGAATCCATCCAACCCACCATCCAGTTCTCGTGCGAATCCCCGTGAATCATGTATTGCCCCTTGCACATATACACACAGAGGACATGGAAAGCGCTGTGTCTGCATGTATATGGCTATTTTACGCATGATGTAACTATGTGTATCTCTATTTATATATATATATATATATATATATACTTTATCTAAAAATATGTGACACATGTGTGTATAGATTAATCCAGACGTACCGGTGCCTCGTCCGCGCTTTTGCTCTGGCTCAGCTTTGACCATTCCTGGAGACAAGTTGGACCAGCCATCCAGAGTGCATTGCAGTGTTTTCCTTGTTGCCGTTGCACTTGCAGTTGCTATGCCTGTTCTTGTTGTGTCTGCTTTTGAAGCTGTTGTCGTTGATTTGTCGTTGTGCTTTTCGGCATTGCCGCCGTTGCTGCCGTTGCCGTCGTTTTTGATTGATGTCTCACTTCTTGCAAATGCTCCAAGCACTCCAACATACTCCAACCCTTAGGTCTTTGGGTCACGATCCCTCAGGCGGCGAGCAAGGTTCGAAGGTTCCACCAAGACATCAAATCGAACGTGTACCCATAGCAGCCATAGCATTCCATAGCGCAATCATGTGCGGTGTTTTCCTATGCACAGAGTTTGCCCCAAAGTCTTCCGGCGGATCTTCTGTCAACGGCTTGGCATAGCAGCCATAGCATTCCATAGCGCAATCATGTGCGGTGTTTTCCTATGCACAGAGTTTGCCCCAAAGTCTTCCGGCGGATCTTCTGACAACGGCTTGGCAGCTTGGAATAGTGCCTAAAAATGTTTGCAACTAGCAAACAACCAGCATCAACCTGCCACACACGTAAAGCCACTGCAGTGAAACAAGCCGATCGCCACAAAAGAAACTAGCAACCATTGGACCACCCAAAAAAGCATGTTGTGACATTGTGGCAGTCCCCAAAACGCTGTCCGGTCCGTAGCCGTAGTCACTTTGCAATCACTTGTGGTCACCATCACCTAAAACCCGTGAGTTCGACCATAGAAATTGGTGTGTTCTATTGTTTTCCAACTTCTGGCAAATTGCGAGCCACTCAAAACTCTGATGATGAAGGACAGGGTCGTACCAAACATGGGCCCCAAAAAGACACGTCTTTGCCTCCTCAAACTGTGCATTGGAACCGGTTGAAGACACTTCTCCCATGACCGTCCTTTTCGAAACTTGAGGTCTCGGAATAACGGTAGACCTGTCCGATGTCACAGCAGAAACGTGGAGAAAGTTGTGGAGAAACTGGGCCCTGCCGGCCTTGCCTTGGAACTTTTGCCCAGAGCTGATACCAAGCTTTTGCCTTGGTCGAGACGGAGGCTTTCAACAGCAACCTTTCCAAAATCTGCAGAAACGCTGGCGCTCGAGAGGGTGGGCATGCACGGGCTAGCTTGTTTATAGCAATTTCCCTGCACGGATTTCCTTACCCAGTCCCTGAAAGCTGTATTATTCATCCGAAACATTGGGCTTTAGAATCCAGCCGATACACTTTGTTCCGCTGGACTCATGGAGGCTGCTGGACGCCTGGCTGCCCTTGATAGGTGATGCCAATCTGATGAAAGAGGCAACTGAAGTCAAACACAGCTGAGTGAAGTTGAGGGTATCTGCCCCTTGAAGTCTTTGAGGAACTAAGAAGTCTATCATCTCATGGAACTGAGAAGTCCAATGCTTCCAAGGAAGCCCCAAAATCCCAAAGAACCCACGGGGAGAGTGGTCGTCATCGCCCGCCGACTGCCTAAACATGCCCGGTATCATGACAGCATCCCTCGCTTCTAAGGCACATTGAGCATCGTTGAGGCCAGCCTCCTGTAGCCCAATCCAGAGCTACGCTGGGTGAACCAATCCACCAGGGTCACACAGTCACGGCACCCCAGTGGTGCAAACATCCACAGTTTGTACTAGGGGAAAATGCACAATAAATTCATATCCCCTAGTACAAACTGTGGATGTTTACAATAGTGCCATGTATCATCATTTACACCATAGTCCACTGCGGAAAAAAGTGTGTGCACCATATATTCATATCTTGAGCGGGCATGTATGTATATGATCAGTCATGTTGATGTGGGAACTGCAAAGACATGGGTGCTCCTGAATCACCATCCGGTTCACTGAGATCGTGAAAGCATGTCATGAAATACTTCATATAGCTGTGAATGCACAATGGCTTGTATACATGTGATCGGCCAAACATCGTAATACCATGGATCAGTAACCATTGTTTTCCCTATAGTTTGTTGGTTACTATCCTTTATTATTGGTTGGTTAATATTGACCCATAGCCATACCATGGATCTCCCGGAAATGGGTTGCCTCCTTAGTCGCCAGCCGTGCCCCTCACCTGCCCTGCCGACCCCTCCAAGTTGTAGGTGGCCCAGGGATCTCGTCAACATCACCAGGCAGATATGGTCGATATGACGTGAAATGACTAAGTCCATTCTGTGGTGAAATATATGGCGATGGCTCAATATCAACCAACCACTTTCATGGTAGATATCAACCAACCATAATAGGGGAAGCAGGGGTACAGGGTTTTGACCCACTGCTATATGTTTCATGAACCATCTTATCTGGTCCATCAATAGTAGTGATCAGTGTTGGCTTCACGTGCAACCCCCCCCCCGCTGGCCAATCACCTTGTATACCCTCTGGTAGATTAAGCATTGCCATTCTTCACATAGGTAAATCAGATATAAATGGTGGATTTCACAGCACATAACAATCTCATGAGTTGCTTTTCATGGATCAGAAAAATCGAATGTGAACTTCGAGCATTCAAAAATCACACTCACAATCGTATGTGATCAGCAAATTATACCCGCAACATCACAATCAGCAAACAAACCAGGTGAAATCGAATAACGGTGGTTTATCAAAAAGGGGTACCCCCAAATCATCCAATATTATATATATATATATATGTATATGATCAGTATTAGCAATAAAGCAACCATTTTTGAGGTAACCCATACTAAGAAACCACCAAATATAAGTGGCACCAACCGACACAACTGACCGACCCCACGGATCACCTTCATCGCCTTCTGAAAAACGTCCTGTGGTCGAGGTTGCACACCGCTAGCCCCAGGCATAGCAAAAATTACCATTTCTTGCTGGCCAAATGGTTTGCAGGAAACGTATGGAGATGAATGGAAATGTGGCAATTCGCCGGTACTAATACCCAACTATTGCCAACAAAAGCACTGGCAATTCCTTGTTTGAATACCTTGATGCGTCCACAATCTTGGCCAAACAGATGGATCACCAACGGCCTGTCATTGGAACAGTAAGACCTACTGTATCACAAGAAGATAAGACGTCGGGAGTATGGTGCTGAGTCATATCAATATCACCTCCACACGCTGGGTGGAACGTCTCACTACAAACGGTTCTGTTCACATCAGGGATAGCGTTGAGATAGAGTTGCGTTTTGGGGTTTGAACCCTTTGACGTAGTGCGGAAGGTCCGCACTATGCGCAAAACTGATGAAATATAATGATGCGATCAACGGGTCCTTACTTTGAGAAAGACCCATATTGGTCTTATTGTTGTTTCTCATCCCTTATCATTTACCACACGTCAATCCCGTATTAAACCATAAATGATTCATCGTTCCCATTTGCTTTGAGAACCCAAAGTATTGTAGCATCCTTAACCATTGTGTTCCGTGTGAAATTGTTGGTTGTTATCCCCCAATAAAACTGATGGCTAGTATTGACTGGTAGGCATGTTCTGATCACCAAAGAAATCGAGAAATCGTAGTCGTAGCGTTCCCAAAGATTCATATGAGTGTTTCTCTCATTAATCATTTGTAGCAGTAAAATGTAATAAGATGTAATATGCCAACCATTTTGGGGGGTTCCCCTTTTGACAAATCACCATATCCTTCCCAGCTTCTCCTGTGCGACGCAGCCGCGACTGGTGTGGGGCACTTCCCAGCCACTGCGCGGTGGATCCATGGTGCTGCCACTGGCCTCAAATCGTGTCTTTGACACCTCACTGAGATATCTTGGTGGTTCATAATTATGGCTGATGGTTCATGATTAATGAATGGCTGATGCATGATTAGTCGTCAATCAATGGTTAATCAATGGTTAGTTCGTGGTTGATTAATGGCTGGTCAATGGTTAGTCAATGGTTAATCTATGATTGATTGATGGTTAATTAATGGCTGGTAAATGGTCAATTAATGGTGAATCAATGGCTGGTTAATGGTTACAGTAAGAAATCCATTAAGCATCCGGTTGGTGGCTTCAACCCATCTGAATAATATTGGTCAATCAACCAACCACCAAGTAGATACTGATTGTAAATTGATGATTGACACTAGTGAATTTGTGGCGGTTAAGTATATAAGCCTTAATCTATAATGATTTCTGGATGGTTCATTTAACTAAATGGTTGACTAGTGGTTAAGGCTAGGGGATCATACGCAACGATAAAGTGGTTGACGGTGGTTTGCCAATAATATTTGCTACAATTTATCTTAATGAATACTAGCAGATTTGTTGCTTCATGTTGTGGCCAATGGTAGATCGCTCTCTTAAAGAACCACCACTAGTTTTAGTGATCTACCCATCATAGGAGAGGGTTATGGATCTATGGATCTACCATGCTTAATGTTGGTTGACAAAGTGCCGTGTCTTGATGTACTCGGAGATCCGATCCTGCTGGATGCATGACGAACCAGCTGGATGTTCAAATTGAAATCCTGGAGATTCGGTTGTTACATGGTCAACCAACTCAGTGAGGTTGCTGCATCGATGCAGTGCTTCATTGATGTAATCTAGCTCAATGAGGCAAAAAAAACAAGAATGTATGGAACATCCCCAGGGAGGTTACTGATATTGACTAATAACTAGATAGATTATAATCAACAGGATCAAAAAGTAAGTAGACATCAAAAGCTGCTTTTGCTTGCTTACCTTAACTGTCAAGTGAGAGCAATATCAACCAACCATGAACATTTTCCCACCAACCAACCTCAACAACCCACCTGGCTATTGTTTTTGGGATCACCCAAAGGGAAATCACTCAGTATCAACCAGTGCAACTCATCGGTGAATGCGAGCCGGGAATGTCATGGTGAGGCGGAAGAGATGTGTCTTGGGTATGATGAGCGATCCTCAAAGAGAGTGTCATCATTGTCATCCCCAATGGGAGATCTCTTGAGAAACCAGTCTCAAGTTTTACCAAGCAAGTAATCGCTGGCGATTTGACCATCAAGCAGCCAACTCCCCCAGAAAAAAAATATCATCGCTGGCGATTTTCACCATGAAATGTGATGCTAGCAGCCGGATCTTACAAAAAAAACATCAACAGCTGCCGATGCGCCTCCATGGGTGCAGATGCCAAGATGGTGTCCGGCTGCTCCTTGTGAACCACCTCGCTGGTATCAACGACAGCTGACCCAAATACGGCGGCTTTCACTGCTTCGAATCATTCGAGCACATTGTTCCAGTCATGGATAAGAACCAAATCACACAATGCACAATGCAACGTGATGTCAAGTATGATGCACGTAAGTTAGTTCGTTCAACTTTCTCATGGCGGACAATCCTTTGGGAGGCTGAAAGCGTGCGGGAAGGGTCGTCCCCCGTCACGCAAATCATGGGCTTCCGATGTCAATGTTGCAATTACGAGGTCTTCCACGTAGTGAAAGGCAACCAATTTGAAAGAACAGAAATATCCTCTCCAATTTGGGTCAACACACAAGCCTGTTCCATTTAGTGGTCATTTGATCAGTCACTGATATGCCAAACACCCACTTCCAAAATGCGTAGAGTCCTGCCATGAACACCCGCTGTCAAAATGGCATTTGAGTAGAAATTGATACAATGTGGCTGTGATCATTTGGCATCAGCCACGCAGCCCCAGTCTCTGGACCTTCCAAATCTTCTTGGCAACATCGCAGGTCATCATGTGGTCACCATACCTGCCAAATGGCACCCCCAATGGTTGAGGTTGTTGTTGGCTTAAGAGGACACCTTGGCGTCGGTGAACTTCGCAAGCCATCCCGGTCTCCGTATTACAAAGTCCACAAGAAACCATGAACAATCGGATCCATCAACAGCTGAGGCTGCAAACGCCATGGCAAACATTGTTGTAGTTCAGTCTAGTGGGAATCTCACATTGTCACTTATTGGTGATCAACCCATCAGCCACCAATGAACTTGCTTAGCCACCAGATACTTGTTATAAACTATTTTAAGCCACAAATCACAATGTGGCCGTGAATCACCAAAATAATTGGCTGTGATTAAATTAACCACGATATAACTACTACTAATCACACCATGGCCATTGATCACCACAGATTGACCATGAGGCCCTGATCAACCATTGTCTCCACAGCCCAAAGCCTTGGTTGGTAGAAATAATTGGTTGTGCTGGTAAAAATTACTAGTTTGTTCAACGAGGTCCATAGCTGATTGATCAACTGTTGCATGATTTCGCCCAAAGGTTGATGAATCGCCGCCAAATGTCCAAGTAGTGCCCTTTGAACATGGAGCCTGTTTTGATATTATATCGCTTACCTGCTGAAAATAAACAAATTCAGGTATATATTCCATGTCGACAAAAATTGTAACAAATCTGCATAGGTGTGCACACACGTCCCTATACGCCTGCGCATTCACTTATGATTTGAAAATATTTGTGCCCGATTTATGGATAGATGTTGGCAGCTTCAAGTTTCCAAATTTTTCTCAGCCCGCAACCATGGAACCCACAGCGCCCCACCTCTGTGAGAAAATGCTACAACCTTTCTCGGCGCCGGTGCGACCATAGGTGCCATCCGCCAGCCCCGCGTTGTCCACGATGATGGCCCAAGAACGGCTGTCCTGCAAACCATGAGGGTATGCCGCTAGGCATGTGCCGATGCACAAGTTCAATGTAAAACCGACCAAATGATCACCTGCGACCCTGCTGCGAAATCACCTGCGAACTTGCCCAAAAATGTGTCCGCAAACCTGCACTACCCACATCTGGCACTTTGAATCAATGGTCGGAGGGCAGGCTCAGGTTCGAAGTCACCTTACCATTACTATCATGGGGCGGGGCAGGGCGTGGTTTGAAACCCATTGCGCGCCAACGCCCGCACGCGAACGCCATCCTCATCACTATCATCGCAAATGAAGCCTTTTCATGCATCCTTGTATTACATGAAGTCTGCCCATTCAGGGGCACTTGCCACAGATATATATCATCTTACACAATACCTCATGCCAGCTGATGTTACCAGAGGGGCAGCCTGAGGGTCAGAAGAGTAACCTCCTCATCTCGGGTCACTTCAATGATGAAGGATTAATCTTAGCAGCCATGAATTTTCTCGTTACTGGTCATGGGCGGGGAAATTCTCAACGACTTGCCTCCACTAAGGGGCCACGTTTTCACATGGTCAGCCCAGCGGGTGGTTCATGAATAAGTGATCGTTTTGTGACGGCTCATCGATAACTAGCTGATGGGTACTTGGTGGCTAAATGATAATGAACCATTGTCAACGACGGCAGGCGCTTCACATATGCATGGCTGACGTGCGGCACTTGCTGATTTGCGACACTGGAAATGAATGAGGAAATAGAAACCACTATCATTACGCGCTGCGCTTCCTGGTTGTAAGGTTTCAACGTGCTGTGTGGTGAAAATTGATCTGTTGGTGGCCAGTGCCTATCTGGTGCTTGTTTGCTTATCATAACCACCCAGCTCGATACAAGTCAAAGAGTGTTTTAATAAGGGCTTAGCCTTGGTGTTGAAAATTGGCGCCCTAGGTAGTTTATCATAAGTGTATGAACGGCCCAGGAACTTTGTAGTAATGATTGAAGAACAAGTCTAACCAAGGTCACAAGTTTTGCAACTGGCCGCAGGGGGTTGGATCACGATCAGCAATGGTTGGCGGCTACCCCGTAGATGATCTGATGATATACAAAGACTCCAACATGAGCCTCACGAGGGTAATCTTTAGGAACAACAAAGCATGACTAAACATTCTTTTTCCATACTTGGTCCACCCACAGGCCAACGTGAAAGGTCTGGACTTGTTTCCTCGAAGCCTACTTGAAAGGTTTCCTGGTTTCAGGCCTGCGCCAGCTGGGCTTGGTGGGATGGGGCGGGGCGCGCTAACGTTCGAAGAACTTGAAGACCTGCAGCTGCACACGCAAGCACGACCCTTGCGAACCTCTCCCGACCCTGTCACCTAAACACGAAGGACCTGATGCGAGCTGAACACCCCAATGGCTCACTACCCTGGGCAGCTGCGACCCTGCCCCGATCAGCTGCGACCCAGCTGAAACAGGGAGGTAGGGTCACAGCCAACCCTTGTGCGCATATACGTATACTTAAAATTTATGTTTGTTCTATGTATTAATGAAACATATATATATACATATCATATAAGTGCGTATGCCCAAAAAAAATTGTTAACTGCAACTGCATATACATGTGTCATACTACATAGGAGCACGGCCCTCAGTTGGCCTTGCATTTTTTGTATATGTGCACACTTTTCGTCATGGGAAATGTCTTTGCGCCCCTATAATGCAAGTTCACGCGATCTCGGGTGTCTTTAACCCCCTGTTTACAGGCAAAAACAGCAAAATCGCAGTTTCGCGCTGACGAAATGATCATTTTGAGGGTTTTTGGGTTTCCCCTAACTAATTGGCCAGGCATGTTTTCGCAGCCGTATTGCTTCACAGCGGCGATTCAAGCTCCTCTAAGCATCCGTGCGGATCAGGGTTCACCAAACTCGCTCGCCAACACCACATGTGGATATACTGTCTCACACAAGGATGCAAACTGGAATGCCCACGGTCTTTGACTTTCAAAACCATGCGAGCTGGCAAGAAAATTTTCAATGCTTTCCAGAAGTGAACGTTAACATGCCCCGCCCCACCCCACCCCAACCCACCCCAACCCCACATGCCCAACGCAGCCTCAACGTAGCATCAACGTAGCATCCACGTGGCATCCACGTACAATCAACATCACTTGCAAGTGCAAGTGAACGTTTGCATGCCCCACCCCACCCCAACCCCACATGCCCAACGTAGCATCAACTGCATGAAGCAACTGCAAACGACCCAAAACACCAGGGCCGTCTAGGGGCCGTACTCCTACTACATACACGATCTTCTTATGACGATTGACAGGTACAGCAAATGGAAACATCCTAAAACTTGGATGCTAAGAGGCTGCTGCCAGGTAGGGCTGTACATCTGGTTGCTGTTAACCCTGGACCCACTGTGAAAGCTGTGGGTTTTTTGGGTTTGTGACCCATTCTTGCCATGAAACGAGCTGCTTCGTCGAATTTTGAACCACAACAAAGCAATGATGACCATCTGTGGGGGCAACCAGCGATTCTCATTCAGTGTACTTCACCTGGCATCGTTCGGAGGGGAGTCTCACATCACCATTGGAATCCGAATATGTATCCAACATCAAAGTCAGTCCTACATTGATATTTTTGGAACCTTGATGCAGTGCTACATAGTATTTCCGTTGTCAATAAACTCTCGACTAGCAAAGTCAGCGCCAAGATATGCTAGATCACTCTTGCTGGTGCTGGCTCAGCACCAGAAGATCTCCGGTCGGTGTCCTTGCTACGGTCCAGATACTTCCGGTTGGCCACCTGAGCGAAGTTGAAAAGGGCCGTAAATGTCTGTAAAGATATAGATATCATATAAACAACTATGATTGTTTGTTTGTTGGTTTGGTTGGTAGCCCTTATTTGTA
Organism: Symbiodinium kawagutii; assembly: GCA_009767595.1. NCBI lineage: Eukaryota > Dinophyceae > Suessiales > Symbiodiniaceae > Symbiodinium > Symbiodinium kawagutii. Next base: position 163,182 of record VSDK01016989.1, on the reverse strand, counting down.
GTATCCGCCAACTATTGACTGATGATTTGCTATTGACGGTGACTCATTAACTATCACCGTGGATTTTGTTGGTTTTTGTTGGTAATTGACCACTATTAACTATCACTATGTTTTGTTAAGATGTGTATGCTACAGTAAATTCCAAATATGCAGAGACATACGAGTGAAGGAGGAGGATCGGTCACGGTTACATAACTGTGCAAAAAGCATTGCAGAAAACAATCCCTAGTCTGGCCACTTCAAGCTTCAAATCCTACCGTTGTACCTTCGAGTGTTCGCGATGCTCTTTTTTCTAATTTTGAATTCTTACATACTCAAAGCCAGCCTGGCATATAACTGGTTCCAGCTTTCTAGAAAGTTGCCGTCTTCACTGCAAATCGCACCTTGAAACCCTGTTCTGAAGTGAGCCAACAATTTTTGGACAAAAATGCCAAGGTATCCCATTGAGATTCCACACTAAAAACTATACTTCACTTTGCCACTAGATCCGTCTTTTGCTTTCAGAACCACTATGAACTGCCCCCTCAAATGGTGGAAGGGAAAAAAATATGTACATTAATCAGCTTATATCAGCTTTCTTTGTGGATATCAAGCAGCCACATCCAAGGGTCACCAGGGTCACCAGGATCACCAGCTGGCGAGACACCAAGCGTTGCACGTTCTTCTTGAGGCTCACCTCCCCGTGGATCTGGATCTCCTCAGAGCAGCCAAGACTTCGGAACCAAACTGAAGGTGGCGTGGCGTCACAAGGGTGACCTGTGGGCCGCTATCTAGAAATTGTAGAAATATTACGCATGTGTTTATGCTCATCATACATGTACATAGATAAATACCACGCGCGACCCGGTTTCCACCCCCTTAATTGCTGCCGAGGTGTCAAATTGACTGCAAATAACAGTAAACGATGCACTTCTGAGAACTTGTCTTTCCAATTTTTTCAGGATTTTTTTTAAACATGTTGATGCCGCCTCACAGGCTTTGTTGGGAAACACCCTGGAATTACGGTGATGAGGCATAATCTCTGCGCTAAAACGCGTGATGGGGAATAGCGGCGCAGTTCGCATGTTGGCTTTGTCTTCGAGATTCGAGCGATTTGGATTTTTTGTACAAAAGCATACCACGTGAACATAGTGGTGGAAAGTTAACATCTTGGTGGAACGTTACCATGGTGGTGGAACGTTAACATGGTGGTGGGACGTTACCGTGGTGGTGGAACGTTAAGATGGTGGTGGAACGTTAACATGGTGGTGGAACGTTAACATGGTGGTGGAACGTTGACATGGTGGTGGGACGTTGCCATGGTTGTGGAACGTTAACATCTTGGTGGAACGTCAACGTGCGCGGAAACAAAAGGGTTCAGAGGGGGTGGTTGCTGGGTCGGCTACCATAAATACGCATAAAGACACATCTACGTAAATATTCATGTGCATGTATGCACATGTGTCTGCATGTCTGTCTGCACGAATGCATATATTCATGTCTTAATGCACCTGTGTAAGTGGGTATGTATCAAAATTGAAGTTGTAGATGCCTGTCGGTAGGATTAAGGGCTTGTCTGAAATTCCAGGGGCTGAATTCTTCTCCAGAAATTTCAAACCTGCGGAATGTCCAAACAAACAACCTCTTAGATCGGGCCGTGACATAGCAAATCATGTGTGTCTATATTTCAATAATATATATATATATATTTTTTATTGATTTGTTTGTTTATCTTCATTTATATATACAGTATTATATATTGATCACATGACATATGTACATACAAGCAATAGCTGTGCAACCTGCAAAAAAACCTCTTGGACTATCCATGCAAGCCTGAAAAGTTGGGGCCTAGGGTGCGCACAGTGTTGGAATCACTCAAATTGGCCTATAGTTTAGTTTTCACTGGAGGATTCTGTGTCCACTTATGCTGTCAGTCAACTCAGAAATAGTTCCTGCGATGTATTCAATTTTGAAAACAAAATATGAAAAAAAAATACATATTGAAGAAACAAAAAGGAAAATAAACACCTTTCACAGAAATGTTGGGAACCAAAACATACCAAAACGATGTCTGCTCCTACGCATCTACCTGTGCAGGTCGGATTTTGCAAAATTGGCAACAAACACTTCGGAAAAATCCTAGGCCTTTGCGTGTGCCTAAAATCCAGAGCTAAATGGCACCCATGCTGCCGCGTCCTTGTAAATACCGACGTTGTTCTCGTCACCAATGATAGGGACGTCAGCACGCACCTGCCACGCGAAAAGTCCAGGGAGGCTGTGGAACGACTGGGCAAAGCCAGCATGCCATTTGTGAGGCCTTGCTTATACATCATTCTACAGAGTACAAAAATAGTTGTAGGTAATAACTAATTCGCATCGATATCAATACATACATACATATATATAATATATAGTCATGCGCGTGTGGCTTTAGAATGTTTGAGAAACAACCCTGATCTTCATTGGATTTTGGTTCCGAACCATCACTCTGACCTGTTTCGCACAACTCATCAGTTGGCGCTCTTCACGCTCCAAATTGTTCACTGTGTGGTTTCCCACTTAAAATTGTCAAAAGAAAGCACTTGTTAACACCAGGGCCATGATTAGGTGTTCAGTACCACCAATTTTGGACACCAGGGCTATTTTCGGATCCCAAGAGATCCCAACTCTGTTGGGTACTAGATGGTGTTTCCTAAACCCACTAGATGGATCTAGATGGTGAAAATGTTCGGATGCCTAAACCCACTATATGGTGGTTTCTAAAAATAGGGAGCCCCAAAAATGGTTGATTTATTACTATAAATGACTACTAATGGATGATTGGGGGGTACCCCTATTCTGAGAAACAACCATATAGATCCCAACATTTTCACCAGGATTTTCACCACCCTTTGGCTGTTCGGCGCTGGCTATGGGCCCATTCCCCGCCTTGCCATCCGGCATCCCAGGCCAAGCCGCGAAGCTGCTAAAGGATGGAGCCTCAGATAGGTGTCGTTGAAGGCACTCAGATTTGGCGAAGAGTCAAGCAGTTAACCAACAATTCTGCAGGGAAAGCAATGGCTAATGATGGTTCTGATTTGTTGGATTAATTAATCGAACTCATTGATGGTTCAAATGTGTAGACGATGTTTTGTTAACGTTCAGATTAAGTGAGAACAACTTGTTAGTGATGCTTCATTAATGGTCAGATTACTTGATAACAAACTGGTTGGTGGTGCTTCATGTTCAGTTTGATTGATAACAATTTGGTTGATGGCTAATGAATGTTCAGAGATGTTCAGATGAATTGATAACACATTGGGTAATAATGGTCTATCAATGATAGTTGATAAGATCATTGGCCAACAGTTAATCATTGGATAATGATGGTTATCAATGTGTTCATTCATATCATTGGTTTATCATTGGTTAATGATAGTTAATGTTCATGGTATATTGAAACCATGTTATTTACCATTGTTAACCATCAACTATCCTCAACTATCATTAACTATCACTATCATCAATTATCATTCACTATCATTGACCAATGGCTGTTATTACCTATCATTAACTATCTTGTCACTTATTCACCATAACTATCATTAAACGTTATTAACTATAACTACTATTCACCATCATTGGTTAGTGGTGAAGCCACTGGCTGCTGGTTATAACTACCATTCACCATCATTAACTATAACTATCATTCACCAAGGTTCAGACTTGTTGGTGAAGCCCCCGGCCCCCCTGGCTGCTGGGCCAGGCCGCTGGGAATTTGAAGTCGGGACCAAAGTTGAAGGCCGCGCGACCGCGCAACGACACCGCGGGGTACAGCGTTTGGCCTGGCGCGAGCCCCCAGCCGCAGCTGCCCCGCACCTCCCCAGGTGAAGGCCCGGGCTTGGTGAACGCCCTGGGATTCTGTGGAAATTCCAGGCATTTTTGCATGGTAAACCTGAGTAAACTGGGCTTCAATTAATCAAGGCACTGTTTGATTTTTTTTTGGCAGGCCAGTTTACTTTTGCAAGAATTGGTGATTTGATGTGTAGCTTAACACCAAAGGTCGGCCCAATTTATGGATGAGCAACTGGTGTCTGTTTGCTGGATTGGGATTGACCCCAACAGCACTTTCCCAGGAACTCGGTTGCTGCGGGAATCCCATTGGTGGACAGAGATTCCGATGGTGGAGAATGAGAGAATCCTGAATAGATGCCGAACACAACGAAGGCAAGGATCACTGGCAGCTTCATCCCCGGGCCGCACGTCGCTTCCCGTCCTTTGGGGATGTTCTCTGGTCCAAAGGACGGTGCTTTCGCATCGTCCCACTGGCCATCCGAGGCAAACCACATCCTGAAGATTGCCGCCATGGTAACCAAAATCGTGTGCCATTTTTCATTATCATTAGTGGTTGCATGTGGTTGCTAGCACTGTTTATCGATGATTCTTAGTGATTAATAGATATCAACAGCTTTTGATAATGTCAGTGGTGAATAAGGGTGGTAGCAATGTCAATCATTGGTGTTCCTTTTTCCCTGGTGTACCACTAGTTTGTCTCACAACAGGTTTCTTCAATACAGGCCGATACAGGTGGGTTTTTGCACCCGCATTCTCTTCAGTCTCCTGTTTCCAAAACAGGAACCAGATCTTGTTCCGTGACTTGACTGAACGGCAGCATGATTCGTTGGTTCAATGTCCTATAGCTGGTCTGGAGGTACCCTGACAGCATCCCTTGAAATTACCACTCTTCGTGGTGAATCACTGCGACCAAGGGTTATAACATACTGTTAGATAGCTGGTTTCGTGTCCATGAACCAGGGAGGCTTCGTGTTTTTGCATCAGGGTGTTGATAGACTCCGGCTAGATCGCATGACCACGATGAAACCATTGTGGGTAATGGTTGATGATGGTAAAAATGAATGGCAGTGGTTGATGATAATCAATGCATATTGATGGCTATTCGATGCTAATTCACCAATCACTGTTAGGATCTGTTAGGTAATTTATTAACAAGTCATTACTGGTTTACTAACAAATGTTCAAAATGGTTGATAATACTTTACTTATTATTAACCAATTCAATTAATTTACCAATCATTAACCAATGATTGATTCATGAGATTTTACTAGTTACCAACATTTACTAACCACAACTCAGCACATCTCAGCTTACCCACGAGGACCCCCCAAGGCGCTTTCGCGCATCAATGTCAATGGCGACACCCACCACCACGTCCTGCCGTGCGGGCGAAGAGATGGTAGACCAAAAACTCTGACAGTTGTAAATTTAATGGAATAATGTCAAGTTTGTTGTTAATAACCCTGATGTTAATCTTGAGTGATGTTTAATGATGACATGATCATGACGGAGATTCAAAGGGGAATACCGGGAATAACAACAAATATTCTGATGAACACCCTAGGTTTTTGTTCGCATCTAGCCAGGAACCTTCATTCAGACCATATCATCCACAATCGCAGGCAGGAACTTGCAGGGCCCTCAATGCGAATACCATATCTTGGATATTGCTTCATCTCACCTGTACTGTTTGGACACATTGCAGTCCCAATTGTTCAATGACTTCTTAGCTGTGCGTGTGTTTGTATTTGATGTGTGTGTGTGTGGTACGACAGCTGATGTTTTAGCAAGCCTGCCCTGTGGTTCTAGTTAGTGTCTTGCATGGATCGTGTGAATGTAGTTGTTTCAACCTACCCCAAATATGGGCTTTTCCATCCAGGTACATAATGATCCCGCGTCAAAAATCATCTGGGCTGCCCAGTCCAGAAACACCTAGGAGGAGGAGGGTTTATCCATCAATTTGAAACCCTTGAGGTAGATTACTTGAGGTGAGCACATGCATTTGCACCGGTGTGTATGCATGCATATGGAAAGAGATGAACTTCTACGCATACAAACATTTACGTAGATACGTTTGCCAACACGGGTACACGAACAGTCTATATGCATATTCATAGCCATATATCTTCATATTTGTACCATTTTTTGTGCTTACACGCGCACAAATATTATGTATACAGATCATATATGCGTATGCGTCTGTATGGTTGAATACTACAATTGAGTTCATCATGGCACTCTCCCCCTTCTTCCTTTCCATCGCCTCCACCAGCGCCAAAGAACCACGGATTGCCTGTCCTTGTCCAGTTCCCTTGGGTCGTCTTCGGAAACAGCCCAGTACCTCCGGCAACGCTTCTTGGCGCCCAGGGTTTGGATCTAGTGGAAATGCTCATGCCAAGGGAGAACTCTGGAGGATTGGTTTTCGCATGTTGAGATGCCCGCTACATACACTCGAACGTTGGAAAAGAAACGCCCACGAGTACGAGGTGATCCGCAACTTGTATTGCCCTCACAACTCTTGGCTTTCCAGGCACAGCATTTTTGGCTTCCCCACAAGGCAAAGCAAGTTGGGATGCTGATGGATTGTAATCCAACAGCATCGCCCTGGCACCCACTCTATGGTGCCCTGCTCGGATCTCTGTCTACAGTCTACAATCGTCAAATGTATCCAAGTTTGTTGGGCTACACCCTTAATTGTGTTTATATATCCTGTTCGCAACTTCATTCCAGTTGCGAGAGAGTTTTGAAGGACCGCATATGCTTGGGATTGCTTGGGTGTCTGACAATGTTGCAACTGTGCTTACTAGACCTGACAGGTTCACTTCTGACCACGAAATGCCAAAATCGTGGTCAAAAGATACCCCTCAAGCATCCAGGATTGGTACTATAGTAATCTTTACCATCCACTTTGAGATGCCTCCATTCAAAGAATACCCTGAAAAGCATGGTCAGAGGCCTTAAAAAAAATGTTCCAAAAGAGACCCAAGAAGTTGGCCCATCCCCACCTGTCCCAGGGCAGTTTTTCTCCATTGTGCCATCCTGAGTTCCATGGGCTCCCGCTGGTTCAATCAACATCATCCAGTGGGTTGATTGGTCTTCACAGCTTTGTTGGGATGCACTGACGCAGATGATGGCGTTTTGCCTTGGGACATCGGTCCACATATACTTTCAAGGGTGTCTCAGAATACAATATCCGGCATACAAACCCACATTTTTTGGACAACGGGTTCTGCCGTGTAGATCACTGCTGTATATTCTGACATTCATTCATAATTGTTCTGACACAAAAAACCGACACATGACATTCCTTCCAACATGAAAATGCGGACGCGACGTAGGGACTGACATGCTGATGGCAGACATGGACATCCACAGAATGTGCCAGGTCCTGCTCGCGGTGGCGGTGCCGGCAAGCTCTGGGCTGAACTGCGACGCCAGAACTGCAGCACGATGAGCCGCACATGAAGAGATATCAATCGCGGTCAACACGTCCATCATATAAGGAGAGGCTGCAAAAACGATGAAGAGAAGAGCCACCAGAACAAAAGGCCACAGACATCCACAGATTGCGAGCACATGGCTGTGCTTGGTGCGATCATGCCAGAAAGCAGCATGAAGCGCAGGCATTTCTTGGTGTGACAGGAGAATCCTGCCCTAGTAACAAAGAAAATAAATTCCAAAGCTGAACAGGAATCTGATGGAATTGGTAGGATGCTGAGAAAAGGGGGCAGGAGTTTGTTGACTGTTCACCCAAAGGCAAAAATGGCATGTATTTTTGAACACCTGGCAATGAAAATGTTGGGTTCACAAAGTTCAAATCGATGGGAATCAGTTGTATGCATGGTAGTCACGATCCCTAAATCCGAAATCCAAACCAATATATCATGTGCCCAAACAAGTGTGAGCCAGGTGTGGTACAGTTGATTGCATCTATGAAGCAACTGAGCAACTAAGTGACTAACCAACCAACTAATCAACTAATCAGTCAACCAACTAACCAACAACCCAATCAACCAACAACTTAATCAACATGAACTAAGCATCAATCAACTAATCAACCAACGAACCAACCATCAATGGTGGATCTTTTTTGCCCCATCAACCAATGAACCAATGCGATAGTCAGCAGCTGCATGGGTTGCTGCAGCTGAGCATCGCAAGGCGTGCTGCCCATCCACGGACCAGCCAAAGGCATCATCCCCCACGCCACCGCTGTAGCCCATGGTCTTGGGGGCGATGATGAACCTTAGCCATGATTAACTGATCAACTACGAGTATCAGCCGTCTGTCAGAAATACAAAACAATTTGTTGTTCATTTCGATGCCAGCATCAGCTGCTGCCAATGGTCAACCCGTTATCGTGTAGATACTAAAGTTGCTGTCCAATCCACGCGCGATCTGTTTCATACAGAGGTTACACGGCACGACCAACAGATGTAGCAGGCATGACCAGATTCATTGGTTGATATAGGCTGTCTGCATTCAAGCATTTCTCCCACCAATATCCACCAATGATGCACATAACAGGCCAGTTATGAATAGCCGTTCATGGCGATGATTCCACCAGTAACCCCTTGCAACGCATGTCCGGTTGGTCATGCTGGGTTGTCCCAAACAACCTGGAAACTTCTTGGGACCCAAACTGGCAGTTTTGCCGAGATCCTTTGGGTCGAAATCATGGTGAGAGCCCAGATGTGGCAAATTCTGGAAGACGCGGATAAACTGTTTCATGACGGGTGAGAATGATGGTTGATGATGATGATTCGACGGATGGTTGATGATGATGATGATGATGCTTTGAAACGATGGTCAATCACGAAGAAGTAAATAAATCACAGATCACAAAGGTGAACAGTTCAAAAACACACCAGATGTCAATGTACACCTGCAAAGGAAAATTATCAGCGAATAATTTTGCATGTGTCCTAAGGCAAACAGACCTGTTGATGAAAACTTGATGAAAGCAATCAAACGCGCGATGTGCTCGCTCAAGAATGTGGAGCCAATGCAGAAACGAACGAGATAGACAGCGGTTCCCTATCACCAAGTTTGTTGACATGGTCCATGAGCACCAGCTGCTGCCAAACTCTCGCAAAACAGCTATCAATCAACGACCAGCATTACTCACAACTAAGTATCTTTCGTTGCTATAGCCAACCAATTATTGAATCATCACCATCGGTTAGCACTGAAAGGCCAAAGGAGGCTTCCAACCAACAGTGCCCCAACTTCAGTGAAGCGAACTCGGACCGTTGTGTAATCAGGTCCCCCGAATGTTAAGGCCAGGGTGGGCAGAAATGCATGATGATGGCGATGATGATGGCGATGGCGATGATGGCGATGATGGCGATGATGATGATGGCGATGATGATGATGATGATGATGATGATGATGCTGGTGATGCTGATGATGCTGTTGATGCTGATGATGATGACGATGACGATGACGATGACGATGACGATGACGATGGCGATGACGATGACGATGATGATGACAGCTTGATTTGGCCTCCGGACCAGGACACACACATGTACACATACACACAATCGAACGGGGGTAAATAACAACAATAATTAAAATAAAAAATAAAAGGGTTTCCCGCCTGCAATTCTTCAATGCTTCTTCGTTCTGCCGCAAAAGAGCTGTCAACGCCTTTGCAGACAGTTTCTCTAGGCCAATGTCAGGAAGCGGACGAGGATCATCCTTCTACATGTTCATGTTCAACAAGCCGGATATGAAGTCATCGCCAAACTCGATGACCTTCTGCCTCATTACAAACTGTTTACAACAAGTAATATCAATCCCGGACACGCGCACGCGAAGTCAAGCGATCTTGTATTCTGAGGCAATGGCGGCGGCAGATTCCCTTCAATGTCATTTCCCCTGTAAACCAAGCCCAATACCAAGCACACAATAGCCTGCGAAAAAAAACAAGTCCTACACAGAACCTCACACACATATTTTTTCACTGCTACATTGCAAATAATGCTATTCTTGCATTTCGCAAGTGTACAAACGTCGACAACACTCTTCCAATCCTCGTCAGTGGCGGAATCGAATACGGTAGTGGCAAGGTGTTCGCTGCGTGTACGGGATGACAAATCCTGCCAACAAAAAAACGCACGCAGCAAAAGAAACGCTATCGCGAACAAACCGTCTCGCGCCTCAGGTCGTTCCTCAATCCCCGACAACGGCACTTCCTCCAAAAAAACTATAGTCTCCGAGCAGTTGTATATTTGCATTAGAAGAACATTGTTAATGTTCAAAGAACACAGCAGCACAAAGTCCTGGGTCATGGCGGCCATAGCGGCTTGATCACGCTGCGCACTGAGGCAACAAATTGAGAGATGCCAGACAAATCTGCTCCCAACGCAGTGGTTGCTGCTTATCAATTCCAAATAAAAGACAACAGCAATCCTCCTGCTCCAAACCCATGAAGGCGGCAGCCGCCAAATCCACTCCAGTTGCCTCAGTTTACAATTACAAGCCACCTCGCATATAAAAACACAGCACAAAAAAAGAAAGCCGATAAGTTTGAGACGCCATTGCCCTCTTCGCTGTGCTTCTTCTTATTTCCTTCCTACATTGAACACGACACACCAAAGAGGGACCAACTACAACAAAAAGAATTCCCACACCTTGTTTGAAAGAAAATGGTTCGGGTGGTACGCCCATCTCGCCTGGGCACATTGCACACAAAGACCAAGCGGCTACACCGAAAATAGCAATTCAAAAAGAATGCTTTGATGAACTACTGAGACTTCCACCCCTCCGCCAGCCAACCATGTTGCAAGGCTCGGAAGGCGGAAAAAAATGTGTGACTCGGACTTCCCCAAACCTGGCAACGTTCCAGTCCAGATCAAGATAGTGTAACGACAAAGATGTAAAAATTCAATATTCACGACAGAACAAACACCGCGAGCCTTGTCGGGCATTCTTTTTCATGAAGCGGTTGTCAGCCGCAATGTCGACACACTCCCCAAAAAAGAAAGAAGTTGAAACCTTGATTGATGGCAAATGGAACATTGTCAGCTGTCCAAAAATTGATATATAAGGCCATGACGCGAGAAGACTTGACACAAGCCGGCGCCTGAGTTCGTCAGAGAAAGAAAAATTACATGTCAGATCTAACTGATAGAGCCCCCGACGATGCCAAAACTGCGGCAAGACCAAGACGAACTCGCCTCAAGTAATGAATAAAATCAAGCAGATTTCAAGCTCGCAACGTTCCCCACTTATTCTATGAGGCCCGAGCTGACCCTCGATACTTCGCAGCCTGCAACCCACATGCGAAGAGCAACTCATACACAACTTCAACACAAAACGCATGCTTAAAAACAACCCCGGGCCTTCGCCTTCAACTTTTTCTGCCTGTTTCGGTCTTGCCTCGCTCTCTTTGTCAAACCCCGGGAATTAAGCAATCCGACGCCTCAAGATTAAGATAGACGTCACGAAACAAAATCCGAGGTTCCGATTGGTCCGCGAGGCGGGCGGATATCAAAACTGATGAAGTCAAAATTGTGCGCCTCGTAGGGGCGACACGACTAATCGACCAGTCCACTGCTAATTTCTGAGACGGCGTCTTTGCTTAACCTCAAAAAGCAGGAAACAAATAAGGAATTGCAAATAAACGGTGAAAAGGATAGAACTACGATTCCAGCATGGCATTTCTTCTGCTTGACGGGCTTACTCGCAGGACGATGACGATGAGGATGAGGATGAGGATGATGATGATGATGATGATGATGATGATGATGATGATGATGATGATGATGACTGATTATTACTGGTAACGAATGATGGTTGATGATAGTTGATGATGGTTTATGGTGGTTAATGGTGGTTGATTATGGTCAATAGAGGTTGATAATGGTCAATAGAGGTTATACAATAATGTTTGATAATAAACAATGAATGACATTGTTCATGGTGATGAACGGGACGCGGCACGAATGGTGCGACTCCCAGTTCACGATGGTACTTCCCTCTCAACTGCCTACTGCAGAGATTCGCAGCTCCTGTTGGTTGATCGAGCTGCTCACGGGTGGATCACCATGAACGGCCTGACCATTTCGCTGACCATGCCTGACCAGCTCCTGCCACCAGCTGCTTCTGAGTGGCTGGTTGGAGAGAAATCCGACCTGCGCACTCTTCGAGCCACGCAAGAGCTCCGCCTCGAAGTAGTAGCCTGGGAGCGCGGCACCAAGGCCCTCCACTGTGGCTGCCGCTTGGGAACTGGGGAAGCCGTGGTTGGGCTTAGGTCATGTACCTTACTACGGTTATCCATGGTTATCCTAGGGACGCCATGATTAGTTAAGCTTTTAATATAACAGCTTATCCTTATAGTAAGTTCAAGCTTACCATGCTTATCCCATTGAACCAGCCTGCACATCTAAGCATGGTCAGACTGTACACCTCAAAATGGCTGCTTTTCCTGAGGAAAACCCCGAATGCTGCAAATAGCATGCAAATGGGAAAATCAGGCTCCAAAATGCTGCAAATAGCGTACGAATGTGAGAGTAAGATTCCCACATGCTGTAAATAGCATGGAATTGGGGGGAGGGGGAGGGGGTATTTATACTTATATGTACATAATATATATATATAAATACGTATATACACGCACTGTTTATCCTGAAGATTCCTGATAATTCCTGGAGGGACAAGATACTTCATCTCAAAATCCATGTCTTCCCCATCGCTTCCCCACAAATTGACGCCACTCAGGTGGGCAGGCCCTATAATTTTTGGCGAACAGCCACTGAAATGGTCCCTAACTTCAACATGTTTAACGCTACTTGGACGTACAGTTGGGATCATTTGAACTTTAAGTAGGAATATAACCATGGTAAGTAACCCTATATTGCAAGTTATAACCCTTGTAAATCAAGGTGAATGTAACCAGTTTCTAAGTGGACACATCCAAGCAATGATGAGTAGTCATGGACAAGAGGTTCTTGTTATTAGTCACTAAGGATGATGGGAATGGATGATCGATATGGAAGCATCATCAACTAGCAAGCACTTGTTGAACCATCCTTCTTGGCTATTATCCCCTAGGATTCCCGCGTAATTGACGATTCTTAATGGTTAGTTATAACCCAAAAGAAAAACAACAATGCTTATACCCAAAAAACAACCAACCAATTCCAACCAATTCCAACCGATTCCAAGCATTCTTAGTGTTACCCAACTCCACGGGTCCAAGCTGTGGTGCCGCCAAGCCGCGACCCTTCTTCTGTGGCAGGTCTGGGAAGCCCACCCTGCAGACCCAGCAGGTTCTGGTTGCTTCGGGTCATGGGGGTTAGACTCATCGAAATCTATGGATTCTACAGGAAAACTATAGATCTTATGGTGAAACTATAGATCTTATATAGATTTTATGGTAAGCACGTTTTTTGGTAAAACTATGGATGTTAATGGATGTTGTGGATATGATCATATGAAGGTTTCTTAAACTTTGGAACACCAACAACCCCGATTTGAGAAACCGCCAATGTAGATTTCAGAGGTGTAAAACTAGTAAGACGCGAATAATTCACGATGTTATTTATATTTTTGGTTGTATTCCCACACTAGTGTCGATAGATATACAAATGAAACTTACATTAGATCACCTGCTCATACTGACTCATAGTGGTTTGATAGTGGTTCTGTTTGCAGGTGTTAACATTTGAGTGTTTGAGCCTACAAATCTCCAACTGGGAGCTAGCTCACAAATCTGCTTTCCAAAACAAACTTACTTCCAAAGACTGCGCCGCAGCAATGGAATGTTTCGCATTGAATGTGCGCGTTCCCGACAAATTCGATCAATGTGTCCAGTTATATGTTTAGAATCAAGCGGAGGATTCGCCATATGTTCTGCCACTACGCAGAACAATCTGTGATCGCCCATGTGTGGATGATCCTTCAAGTCCAATTGCATACATCTACCCTGTGGGAAACTAACCTGGAACGTAAAAAACATCAGTTTCTATAGGTAAACCAGCTAAGAAATGCTGCTATTTCTATGGTAATTAGGGATCTACAGTCACCTGAGTCACCTGGCATGATCAGCCTCCCAAGCCGTCGGCCCTGGGCTGCCGCGCGTGATCCACTCAGCAGCGCAGTCCGAAGACATGCCCCGCAACATCCTGGGTGGTGCCGTGGTGCCATCCGACAGCATGGTGTTGGCCAATGCCACCTGAGCCATGGAGGGGCCCTGGTGTCAAGGCCGGGCGGCTCAGCGAAGGATGGGCCTGGTTGGTAGGCCAAGGGGCAGTGGGATGAGGATCCAGCAGGTAGTATAGGCGAGTCATATCCAAGCAGTTTGTGAAGGCCATCCCCCATGGAATTAGTGGTTGGTTGGCTCCAGTCACCAGGTGCACCATCAAAAACTGGGTTAAAATCATAATTCTACCAGCTTAACGTCGTTCACATTCATTCGCCAGGTTTCTTTTGACCCTTGTTCAGCATTCGTACTGGTAAGGAGGTGAATTGGTCTGAATCATCAGTGAACAACCACTCAATTGAGCCTCGCTTGGCCATACAGTTCTCCCCACCTCCACTAACTCTCGAAGCTCCCGGTCATCGTATTCCTGCGGGAACGTGCCACGGGGGTGGGCCAATATCTGCCCAAAATAGATGGTAACAGTGGTTCATCATAGGGAATAGTGGCTGATATTCACTGGTTAATACCTGTGAAGTGATGGTTCATTAAAGCTTGTTGATACTTGAAGGATCCGAAATTGCGCAAGTACTATCTAAATCGTAGGAAACAACAATTCTTGGTCACTGTTCTTTGGAAACTACCATTCAGTAGTTCCACACAACAATCAAAAGTGACCCACTTCTCAACGGTTTCTTCCAAGCAAAATGGGTCCGTGCCTTCTACCCCGTGTGCAATTTCTGGAGCCTTGCCAAACTTGGAGATGGACAAGACTCAGTACCAGCTGGTGATGTTTTATCTGGCTGCGGGAAGCGCTACAAATGTATCTTATCCATCAACAGTGCGGTGGATTCTTTCTTCTGAATTGTCAGGATTCCCATCATGGGTCTGAATAATGGCGATCTTGTTTGGTGAGCGGGAAAAAAGGCAGCAGCAGCGGCAGCGGCAACAACAACAACAACAACAACAACAACAAAACGAACACGAACAAGAACAAGAACAAGAATAAGAACAACAGCAGCAGCAGCAGCAAATTCTGTATCTATCTGTGCATCTATCTATCTATTTATATCTATCTTTATTATTCTTTATTCAGTCATATCTTTTCTTTGTCTCTCTATCTATCTCTTTTCGTGTGTCCATCTATCTTTACATCTATTTCTTCATCTAAGTCAATGCCCATCTGTCTGTCTGACATGTGCTTGCTACAGATTGCATCATGGGTCCCAACATCTTCTCCTTGGGTGGCTCGAGACAACCACCCCTGAGGCCACCCGTGGAATTTGACGAAGGGCACCAGCTATAACGATTCACAAGCTGATGGACGGTTCTCGGTGCTGAATGGTTGACAATAGGAAAGGTTGGCAATGAAAGATGCTGGTTTACAGACGGTTAATAAATGGTTAATAATTGATTAGTGTGGTTAATAGATGGGGGCATTATCAACCATCTATTAACCATTATCAACCATCTATCAACCATCTATTAACCATCTATCAAGATAGTGGTTGACTCTTCCCATATTGGGGGCACCTGAAGCACGTGCGCATACTTGTCCAGCACTGCCAAGCGATGTCCTGCGAGTTCCAACTCAGGGCTCAGCTGATTTGGCAGAGCGAAATGGCTCACTGATGGTTGATGAATGGCTAATAAGTGGTTGATAAATTGTTAATTTATGGATAATGCATGGTCAATTGGTGGCTAATTGATGGCTAATTGATGGCCAGTTAGCGGTTCTGTGATGGTTAACACTGGCTGCTTCATGTTTTCCGGGTGGTGGTGTTGATTGATGGTTGAGCAAAAAACATGAGGCCTGCGGTGATCCAACATTGCCAAATGTGGAAACCACAAGATCTCTGCCGGCTCCGCCGAAGCACTTGAGTTTTACCTGAACATAGACTCATTAACAACTATAACCCTGTTGAGTGATCCTCAGAGATGGTTGATGATGGATGATTGAAAATGATGATTCATGGTGGCTAATGCTGGTTCATGATGGTTGATGATGGGTGATAGTTCACTTTATTGACCACTAATCATAATGATCAAAGATCATCGACCACACCTGCACTAGGCTCAGCCTGGACGGCAATTGGATGTCGCATCGCCAGGACATCAGTGCACCCACAGAAGAGGGGGTATCAACGGATAGCATGGGTCAATATTAACCAACCAATATTGGTGGATAATTACCAACAAAACTATAGGGAAAACAATGGTTAATGATAGGGGAACCAGGGGTACGGGGTTTTGACCCACTGCCCAATGGCAGGAAGTTTATGACGATACCAATGTCACATACTTCTGTGGGGAGAGCTCCGAAATGCTGATGAATCCCCGAGGTTTTGCCTTGAGGATCTTTGATGATCATGGCACTCCTTTCCCTCCGCAAGTGCCGAGTCAACAACCCTGGCGGATAGGCGATACAAAAAATCATAGCTGGTTTACAAGATCCTGACACTGGAAATCATACCACTGGTCAATGGGACTACCCTCTGGCAGTCTAACATAGCTGGCTGGAAAAGCCAAAAATTGTTGATTCTTTCCCAGCTTCTCTCAATAAATATGGTGATTCTCCAGCCAGTGAACTGTTAGATCACTGGAGTCCCCAATATTGTTGGTCATGATCCCAACAATATTGACCGTGAATGAATTCACCCCTATAACTTATCAACCCCACCATTATCGTAGATAGCTTCATTAGTGTAACCCAACTTCAATGGTTATCAATCCATTGGTGTAATAACCTGACCAGTGAACCATAGTGTACACAATATCCATTCATGTAATATCTATTAGTGTAACAATAGTTGTCAACCATAGTGCGGTTACCTCAACCACTGGTTCCATCAATGGCCAATACTAGTTGTCAACCCCAGTGTCATGACCCTTCACCACCGGCATCCACTGGGATCGCCCAGGGATCCCGTCACCCTTGCGCTCCTGCGAGGCCGCCCGAGTCGGTGGCTGCGAAGGTCGTGCGGAGACGGACGTCTTTCCTCAGCGACCCCCGTGGCGAAACGTGGCCGCCCTATGGCTGGGGATGGGCTGAAAAACCACCTGGTTAAGGGTGACTAATGATAGTTAGTTGATGAAACTTAACAATAATAAATGACGGACAATCACCAACAATGATGGTTAAGGGTGACGAATGAGGGATAACCACCAACGATAGGCTGGTGATCAACAACAATGATGATAGGCTAGTGATGGCTCATTAATGAGGGATGATCGACAACAATGATGGTTAATGCTGCTAGATAATGATACTTAGCAATAGTGAATAATGATGGTGAATAGTGAATAGTTTAGGTGGACCCCACCTGAAACTGATAGGTTTCTGTATCAACGTGTCATGATGAACACCGAGACGCTATTCCACAAATCAAGGATTTGTTGTATACTTTTCCCACCGACCGTGATGGCTTCTCAAGGGGGGGGTGTCGGAAGATCAGGTCATGGAAGATCAATTTTGCCTAGTGAATCACCATCTGTTCGAATGTTTCAACTGATGGTGTTTTATTGGTTTATTTATGTTTATTTACTGCTGGATCTCTCCCCCCAGGTCGTCCACAAGTTTCCGCACTGGAAACCAACACCTCAACTGGGGAAAAGCATGGCAGGATGGCCATACAGAAACACTGCAGACCTAGCGACTGCCATCAACTCGGAACGAAGCTGCTAGCCATACATAATCCGGACCAGTTCAACCAGTTCGATGGCGCCATGGCCAACTCACCCAAGAAATTTCGCCCCATCCAAGTCTTTCGTTGAAAGTTGGACGGTACCCCTGAGCCGCATTCGACTTGGCCGCAGCGCTCTGGAGGTCCAGTGCCCAGGACGGCGCTCAAGTGGCGAATCGGTGCACATCGGGATTTCACACGACATGCTTTGCCACTACGGGATGCTTATCCAATAGGACAAAAGTGATATCATGGTAAATTACCGGGCGAAAGTAGTGGTGGTGCAAATTAAAAGCTAGATCTACTGTAGAACTACCATCAGTTCCTGTATATCCTGTGATTGGTGTTGCTTATTATTCCTAGTATTCACCTTAAAAATACATTGAAATATCATCAATACGTGTTGACCCGTGATCCCCATCTCACTGGGCTAGTGCAAAAATATCCTTTTTTAAGCACTAATCATAGACTGGTTGGTGGTTGAACCACCCCTTTGAAAAATATGCGCAAGTCAACCAACCATTTGTTAATCATTACATTTGGGAAAATAAACCACCAATGTCAATCAAACCACCGAACAGTAGGGGATTCCCAGGTCGATTTTCCCATTAATCATGTGGCTATGGGTCACTTCACCCGAGACGTCCTCGTGGTTCCCCCATCATTAACCATGCTTGTCCCTATGAAATCCTTGGTGAACTCATCCCCCATGAAAGTTGCTTGACCCATAGCCATCTAGTTGGTATATCCGCTAGTATTGTTGCTTATTATTCCCTATTATTAACCATTCACCAGCTAGTTAACCATTGCAGTTGGTTACTTAACTGCTTGACCCAGCTCGCCATGTCTGCGACGCTGCCTTCGCAGCTCAGTCACAGGACCAAATAGGAGTCGCCGTATTGGTACGCGCTGAGAACTCCCCGGTAGTCGTTCATCACCTTGGAACCGACCGCGAGTGAAACAGAAGCCGCCGCATGGCTCAAGATCACTAGTAGTGGTGGCTAAGCAGAAGTCTGTTGGAATGATAGCTATTTGTTACTATTAACTATAGCTATATAGTAATAACAATAAAAGCAACAATAGCAATAGTAGTCACAATCATACATGATGAATAGTAAAAGTGCTAATAATGATAATAATGGTGATAATAATGATAGCAATGCTATTTTGCAACTATCAATTGGAGCTATAATCACGACACTATAATACTGAGTATTACAATCGTGGTAAGATAAGTCTTAAATCACTATGACAATCATATCAGTGTATGCAGTAATCGTAGATGTCAAAGAAACATGTGATAATTGTGGCTGTATAGTAATGGAGTATAGAAGCTATACTTTATAGCTATACCAACTAATGTTGCTGGTAGTATGTGGCAACTCTAGCTGGGGTGGTAGTACGTGCTGTGATAGCACGTGTGGTCTGTTTGATATCGTGCTTTGTGTTACCATCCTGTTCTGGTTGTGTCTGTTTGTATGATCATTCCATAACCTACAAGATGTTCAGTGCAACCAGGAAGGCAAATTTTGTTTAAAAAAGAGTGCCACATGCCTGTACTGCATATAGCTTCCATAAATCAAACGTCTCAATCATGTATCAAACAGAAGTGTCCATGGTAGGTCAAATAATCAATATTCAGTATAGGATTGATTTAGTTTCTGCTGAGAGGCAACAAATCTACAGTGACAGGATGCCACTACTTGTAGCAAAACGACGACAAGGTTGAGGACAATGACCTCTGCGACTACGACCAGGACAAGGACGAGGGCATCATTGACAACCACAACAAATAAGCAGCGAGAAAAAGCGAACAACAAACAACGGCAACAGCAACAAGAACAAGAATGACAAGCGAACAACAAAGAAAACTAAGCGAACAAGCAAACAAAGAAACGAACAAAACAACAAACATCAACAAACCAAGACAACAAACAACCGCCACCATTCTCACAGCAATTGCAACCACAACCACAGCAGCAATGAGAGAAACAATAACAATAACAACAAAAGCAGCAACCAAGACTACATCAGTTGCACCAACAACGACGACGAAAACCCAGCCAATCAATGCAACGACCTCAGCAAAAACGACGGCAACAACAGCGATGATGACGGCGACCACCACCATAACGACAAGAGCAACAACAGCAACAGCAGCAACAGCAGCAGCAGCAGCAGCAACAACAACAACAACAACAACAACAACAACAACAACAACAACAACAACAACAACGACAACAACAACAACGGCAGCAGCAACTGCTGGTGCTGCTGCTGCTGCTGCTACTACTACTACTATTACTACTACATCACATCAACAACAACAGCAGCACTGGCCCTAACAACACCAGCATCAAGTTTGATTTTTATCACCAGCGTTCACAGGCTGCGACGGAAGCCTGCCATGTGACACTCAAGGCGCCATACTTGCAGCGCTCGAAGGGCTTAGCTTCATCGTAGCAACCGCCAAAGAGCTCCGTCTCCCAGCCCTGCATCTCACCACGAGTGGGTTTGTTAGTCTCTGACCGGTACCCGGTTCCAACGTTCCAACCAGGTGACCAGGCGAACCCAAAAGTAAGTTTCTCAACAACAATCATGGCCATACTTGACCTGTCTGGTTTGCATATCGCATATGTTTGCATCTTTAGGAAGTGGCTGGTGCCGAGGCCAGCCCTGGCCGGATGCCTGTAGCATCTAAAGTGATGGTTCACCCTCTGCTACTCATCACGGTGCATCTTCTTCAGTTGTCATTGGTGCTGGGTTACGTCCCAAGAATAGAGAAACGAGGTTCACAAACAATCCATCTATTTCAACCATTCAACCATTTAAGAATAGATGGATGGGTTGAATGGTTCACAAACAAGAAAAGATCCATCCAACCATCCATCGATTTCTCCATCCAAGCCACCATTCAACCACCCAAAGACAAGCACAACCCCACAAAGCCAAACCCAACCAAAGCCGACAATAATCATCTGGTTGGTGGTTTAAGCCCCCATGAACAATATGCTTGTCAACCGACCATCTGTTGATAATTACCAGGGAAAATAAGCAAAATGTCAATCAAACCACCAACCAGTAGTTGTTTGACCATTATTGCTGGTTATTATCCCCTAATATTCACCACCACCAACCAGTCATCCATGCACCCTACCCGTTACCCCCTGACGTGAACCGCTTGCCACGGGCACACCCTGCGACCCCGTTTCGGCACCTTGCGGATCACGTTGCCGTCGTCCAGGGCACCGCAGGAGGTTCCAGTCTCGAACTGGTTACGATAGAACTCGTCCTCGCCAAAGCAGGGCCTTCAATCAATCATTATCCAAATGATGAATCATGGTTAATGGCGATTAATAGTGATCAATTGTGATTAATAGTTAGTAATAGTGATTAATATAGTGATTGTTAGTGATTAATCTAGTGATGAATGGTGATCAATAGTGCTTGATAGTCCTTAATCATTCACAATCACTATCAATGATTAACGACGATTGATCACTATCAATCATTCACGATTTATCACTGTTACCCAGTATTAATATTCATTATTCATACTGATTAATAATAGTGATCAAATATTTTTTATCACTATCCATGATGAATAATAGTGATCAAATATCATTATAATGGTAATCACTGTTCATCATTTTTGCCACTATTAACCGTCAAATTACAGGTTCCTTCAACGACTTCCCTCGGTCACCCATGGGTCTCGACGGGCCGCCAGGTTGGGCGTGCCAGGTGCCCCGACACGGGGCGGCAAACACCATGGCACGGTGTGACTCTCAAGTCATAGGGGGCCTCCCAGGTTCCAACATTGATTCAAACATTAATGATTCATACATGAATCATTGATTCAACATTAATCATTAATACATTAGTCAATGTTTCCAACATTAATGATACATGAATCATTTATGAGAATATAGCAATAATAACTAATCATTAATATAATCATGATTCGAACATTAATCATTAATTCAAACATTAATCATTAATAATTTCTATACATCCCAGTTAGTCATTGATCATTAATATACATGAATAATTTATGAGAATATAGCAATCATTATATTCATGTATTTCCAATCATTGATATACATTAGTATTCATTCACAAAATATCTACTTTGGGGGTTCCTGATTCTGAGACCCAGCAGTGTCAACGGCGCTAGTTACTTCGACAGAGTGCGCTGCGCGCGGTCGCGGCAACAGCAGCTGAGGGAGCAAAAAACAAGGGCTTGCCTGCAGAGTGGTGCCCCGAAGAAGTTGGCTCATAAGCCATTCAACTTCATTCAACTGTAGATATCTACCAGTTGGCTGACAAATATTTTCCGCAACTGTAGATATCTACCCCAACTTACTCTGATCCCACGTAGGGATGGATGGAAAGATAGATCGATAAATGTATCTTGATGTTCAATGGCCATATCGGACAAAATTTGAGCTTGTCCGGAAGGTCATCAGCAATTGGGGTGGGCCCTCATGGGTTGTGCATGTTTTGTATCTGTCTCTTGCCAACGAAAGGTATCGGTTGCAAGGTGGGCCCCTAACGGTCATGCAGTTTTTGAATGTTTTTGAATGATCGTGAGCACATGTGTAACCCTAAGACCGGACCAATAATAAAGTGTTCGTACATACGCCCATTGCTGTATTTTTTGCGAGGTTGTTTTGGGTCTACTGTTTCCTCTGGCTGATAATGGCAGGCTCCGTTTCGGGTGCTAAAGTTCCAAGTGCATGGCATTTGGAATCGTGTTCATCCGCTCTGCGCTTACTTACCTGCCATCAACAGTTGTGTTATTTCAAACGCATCACTGAACCACCTCAAGAACCTCTCCAAGCGGCACGTAATGAGCAGGAGATGTGCGTTTGATGAGTCTCGTTGGTTTCATGATTTTCGGTGATCGGTGATGGGATGGTCTGTTCTTTGACGAGTTTGTATTGTTGTGTCATGCCGCGTGATGATGTTGCGCCTTGTTGTTTTTCCACGGTAGCAAAGAGGACAAGATTGAAAACAGTTTTAATTTAAGTACTTCAAGCAGTCCACTCCATGGGTAATGTCGGACAGATTCATAGAACTTTTCTGAATCTACCTCTGCATGTTACATGTACAGGAGCATTGCTGTGAACATTTTGTAAATGATTTGACAGCTGCATGACTTGGGTGCTGGCATTGTCTGTGGGTTTTCACATGACGCATGTCTGGGAAACTGTCTACAAGCACCTGGTCCAGTGCAGGACACCTTGCTCCTGACGGACCATGATGTAAGAAGAACGCAATGCCATTCTAAGATTCGGATTTTCCGGCGTTCTGGAAGGTCTTCGTTATTGATATTTGACACTGGTACCTGACATGTAGCACATGTTTTATGACACTTCATTTTGGCACATATGTTGACATGTGTTAGGATGTGGTGCGACATGGTTTTGATTGTTCGTGACATGCTATCCAACATGTTCCCTGGCTTTCTACCTGACAAATAGCGTGAACACACCACAACGCACATTACATACTCAGAGCGGATTTCAAGATGTTGCCTGAACTGAAGTGTGACAGTTCTTTCTGCATTGCTCTTTGACATTCTAGCTGACAAATTTGTTTACCGATGTTTTTTCTTTGAAGCCCCGAAACAACAAGAACCACGCCAACAACAAACACAACTAATTACTACCACCACCGTGCGTAGTGTTGTTTTGCATGCTGTTGTTGTTGAGTGTGAATGTGAATGCGAATGTGAATGTGAGCGTGAATGTTAATGTTGACGCTGCTGTTATATAATGTTCACTAATGTCAATGTTGCTGCGACGCCGCCGCCACCACCAAAAACATAAAGGCAAAAACGCGACCAAAACCCTTCAATTTTGTGTTCTCCCTGGCTACGTGCACACATGACTTCTGAAGTGCGCATGACGTCTGTCATTTGCCAACTGTAACCACTCTCTGACAACACCTTCCCATGTGCATCCCTGCCGCGGTCCGTCTCTAGGAAACGCCCCACGTTGTCAATGTGCACGTGGACGCACATCGGCGCCAAGTCCTGGTGGCGCCGTGAACCGACAAAGAAAATTTCAGTGGCAAGAACCCTCCTGGTGGCTCCAAATCACTCCGCTATGTGGGTGGCTCCTTAGCTCCCTCCCAACGACCAAACCCTCTAGCAAATCACGTGACGGCAAGGCGTTCAGCTTGTCAGCCGCGTCAGGAACGTTGACTCTAAGAGCAGAAGCTGCGCCACGGGCCCAACGCAGGTGTCTCGCAAGCACCATGCTCCAAGGTGACGGCGCCACCCGCGACACAAACCCTCCAAACATTGCTCTCTTTGAGAACAATGTGCCCTGCATACCTCCTGCTGCACGACACGTCGCTATGCTCCAACTCTCCAACTGACCAGCAATTGCACATAAGATCTCGCTTTGCACCATCCCCTGTGACAAGTGAAAAATCTGTGCGAAATTTTTGTCTTTGGGGGCACCGTCATCGAACTTGGAACCCTTGCCAGGTCATGGGGATTTCAAGGAACAGAACCATGCTGCTGTTTCGAACATGTTTTTTGATAGGATTTGGCTGTGCAAAAAGAAACATAAACAGGACTATTGGAAGTGCACTCTTGGGATGGGGTCACCTCACCGGCACTGCCCATCCCAGACTGAGTCGTTGCTCTTTTCCTGCAAGAACAAATCACCACAAGCAATGAAACATATCCACGCATATCCTAAACCATTCCGTTGATTGGCTGACAGCTCCCCGTGCAAGCAACTCGTTAGAACTGCCATTGCAGTTCCACCATATCTGCGCACTCTGACTACAAGACAGGGGGGTTGCGACGCCAGCTCACCAGGCACAAGGGGAAAAAAAAACCTTCTTGGAAGGGGAAAAAAAACTTGTGCACTGGGAGGCGAAGCCACCACTGACCCCTGAGCCAAAAAAAAATCACATGGGGACACCCTGGTGCCTTAGGCAGAACCAAGGGATGGAATCCCACGTGGGCCCTACTTATCATAGTCCCGACGAAGCTTTAGACACACAAGAAGGCAAAGTGCCCCCATACCTCACGATCCAGTTTGGACCTTGGTAGTCACATCTCCGGCCCATCACATTGTGATCCAAATGGGCCAATTTGGGTGCTCAGAATCTTCAACTCCACTGCGAGTCGCCCAAGAGTAACTCCTTATGTGGTCCCTTTCGGGGTCCATGCTTGAGCTATAGCCGTATTGGAATACAGGGAGCTTACAAAGCCCCAGGCCCAGCGAGCTTCCCCCATCCGCGACACCTCTGTGCTTCGGAACAAATCACTGGTGCTCATGGATTGCTAACGATAGTGGCCATATGGGGCAGAACCAACATCCACACAAATTATCACTGGCTTGAGAGTGGTTTCTAATGCTTGTAGCCAATAGTTATTTTTGATTTCGATCAAGGGTATCAATGGTTGTAGCCATGCATCAATAGTACCCACTACTCAAGCAATGACAATCAATGCCTCATCCAGGGATTCACCAATGGTTATTATGATCATTATGCCAATGCATTATTAAAACTAATAAATGGTTGTGACTATCTATCGGATAGATTTTTCAACCACTATGAACCACTGGATATAACTGCTTATGAACGGTCATACCCAGTGGTAGGGTCATAATCAATTGTTCTTGGTTCTTGTGTTGTTATTACTAGTATGCAGGGTCATAGCCAATGGTAAGATCATGACCACTACAACCAGTGGTTAATAACCCGTGGTAGTATCTGACGGTTCATAGTGGTTCTTACTCCCATCCCACGGCTGTGCGGTTCCAACTTGTGCAATGACAGGATCAACCAACCTTCAATCCCGAGACCGAGGCATGTTGAGACAGCTGTGGTTGATCAATACACAAAAATGTGTATATAGAAAGGTAGGAAGGGAGGTAGAGAGGCGGGGTAGGGTGGTAGCTGGGTAGATAGATAGGTAGACGGATAGATGGTAGATGGCTGGTTGGATAGATAGCCGCTCTGATAAGCTTGCATCTGTACACCTGTAAAAAGAGAATGTGCTTGTACATGTATAGTCCATATATGTATACATCATTTGCATGTGTGCACCGGCAAATGTACAAGCATGTTCAGCATGGTGATACATACATGTGTTTCATGTGTGAACCTACAACTCATGTGCTGCCACGCAAGGTGATGTATCCGCTAGAGGTGTCTCAGGCTTGGTCGAAACCAGGTTTCAACCATTTTTAGGTTGGTTTGAACCAGGTTTCAACAATCGTTTTGGCTTGTTTCAACATGTTTCAACTTGGTTTGCCAAAGGGTAAGCCGCCAATGCTTCGTTGACTCTGGCCAAAGGATTGCTCGTGCCCTCGGGGATACGGGGTGACTTTCCGTGACGGTGATCCATTCCCAGCGACTCGCTGGGAGTCGACATCCCCGACGTGGTTTGTTGATGAATGGTGATCATTCATGATGCTTCATGGCACCCATGGTTAATCATGGTATAACTATAACCCATAGTTGACCATAGTTTATGTTCCCCGATGTTTCACTTCAACTTCCACATGCTTAAGATCACAGCTTCCCTCGAAGGAGGAATCTCACCATCATGGGTACCCTATCGAACTGAACGGGTCAACATGGGTGTTTCTTACAATAGGGCACCCCAGCTATCATCCAGCTTATAAACCATTTAACCTAATAAACCAACCATAATTTTGGGGTACCCCCATTTTACCACAAGTTGATCCATGTTTAACCATAGGTAGCCCACAAGTAAAATCCCGTGGTTTCCCCTATGATCAACCATTATAAGCTGGGTATAACCCCTATGGCTTGTGACCCATGTTGGTTCCCAGCTTATCAATGTTAATCATCCCCTATGACATGATTAACCATCACAAATCCACCATTTCCCCATGACTTGGGGGTCCCAAGCCATGGCTACCACTACATCACCACGGCCCCCCGGAACCACGGCGGGTTGCCGCGGCGCTCCTGGATCCAGCCCAGCACCGCCTGCAGCTGCTCCTCCCCGTAGCCCATCTCAGTGAAGCGCTCGCGCACCTCCGGCAGAGCCTGGCTGGGCGGCCCTGGCTGTACCTCCAGTTCCCCAGACTTCGTTCGCCACATTTTCGCCAGATTTTCGCCAGATGTTCGCCACATTTTCGCCACATTCATGCTTAGACTTCCATAATCATTGGTGAGATACAGCAAGGGTAGCTTAGTGGCTTAATCAATTCCTTCATAGAAAGCACACAAGTTAAAAATGAGAGCGAGGACAACTGCAACCACCCAAAAAGGACAACAATGACGAAATACTCAATATGAACGAACGTGAATGCATATGAATACATATGAATGAATACGAATGAGTTTGAATGCCTACGAATGAATCTGAATGAATAAACCATGGTGTCTTGTGTATATCGTGGCTTATCTCCTGCCTCCTGGCTGTACCAAACCGCGGCTGCGGCGCCTTGTCATGGTTGATGGCTGCATTGGCGCGGACATGTGCCAAGGCCTTCCGCTGGCATGGCACGCAATCAGCCACCTGAGCTGCGACATGTACACATGACTGGTTGGTGGTTTGAACCCCTCAACCAGTCATGACCAACCATGACTATGGTTGTCAACCAACTATAGTTGTTTGAACCAGTTAGATGGTGATTAACAAAAATATTAGTCAACCGACCATTTGTTCAAAGTCACTAGGGAAAATGAAAAATGATTGAAACCACCAACCAGATGAATTGTGTGAGAACTCTCAGAAGTCCTGATACAATCACAAACGTCACTCAGAAGTCTGTGCAAGGCATTATAGCAGTGCAAAGTTATGCCGATTGACTCTCCAAGTGTTGCCGTTGCGTTGACGGAGGGATGCTTTCCTGAAAAGTGATGATAGATAGCTTTGGAATGGAAAATCCATAGCTTCTTGAGTACATAACGATCAACGCGACGACAACCACCACATCAACAATGCAACTTTAACAACACCAACAACACCGACAACATTAACAACACCAATAGAAAACACCAAGCAACCTCCCCACCGACTGAACTAGCAAGGTTTGCCCGGTTCTAATTATCTACCATTGCCTCGGCGGGTCAAAACTCCCCTACTCATGGGGTGCTAACAAACTGTTTGATCTCATAGTCACTTTATCAGCCACTTCGAATAGTTGAGCTTCTTCTTCACATCCTCAGTATCAGTGACTATATTATATTATTCTTACACCTTGATATCAGTTGATGTCAGTTGATCCATGTTCACTGCTTCGCCGGGCCACGGCTCGCATCTCTGAGTGGGGAAAGATGGAAGCCCAGAAGGCTTGCTGCTCCTCCAGGATACCCACCTGTGGCTCCAAGGCTATGGGAATGGCAACGCAGCTTGCAAGCCCATCCAAGCCCCCCCAGCTGTTGGTTCAACGGTGGTGGGGCTGTCCAGAAACCCCAGCCGGTCAAGGTGACGCAATCCTTGTGACCGACCCTGGTTCCAGGTGCAAATGATTGGATCCACTCAAGCCCAAGCAGCCACATTTTGTCCCTTTGTGCTGTACTACTCACCAGGTGTTCTCCATACGTTTGTTTCAGACAACTCCCCATGATCCTTTCACTTTCATCTTGGTATTGTCAACTATGAGATCACCTATGAGTTGGTGAATTTGATTCACCTATGGTTGGTCATAGTTAACAATAGTCATCTATGAGACTATGGGGAATTTGTTGGAAGAAAATCTAGCAATGTACCATGGTAAATCACTGAACAATAGCTGCACCAGCACCATGGAGAGCTGCTCATAGCAAATCTGGCTGGCCCTGCAAGAGCCGAAAAGTCGCCATTCCCAAGAGCAGCTTAGCATATACAACTGGAGAGCCAGCAAGCTGTTAGGTTGAGGGTGAGTCATCCGGAACCTATGTTCACCATCATTGACCATCATTAATCATTATAGGCCTATAAGCTAAAACCGACCAATCACCATTCTGAACCCTATGATTCACCATCACTCACCATGGGCAACGAGGATCAAAGATGACTGACTATGTTTGAGCACCATTGGCCATTATTGACCGGTACTAGGCATTGATAAGCACTGTTGCTCATTATCCACCGTCATTAAGCCATCAATAGTCTACTGAAAATCAACCATTACCAACCATGATTTAACCATGAAGTAACCATCAATTGACCAATAATCAAGCGCTAACTAACCATTCAATTGACCATTGACCAACCATGTGCCAACCATTGTATAACTTGCGACCATGAATAAACCATCCATTCACAAGTTACCAACCATTCTTCACCCATTGAATAACCATTGACTGACTGTTAACAAATAAACTAAGCATTGACTAACCGTTAAGTAATAAACTAATCATTAAATAACCCTTACCCAAACCATCAACTAACCATGTATCAACCATTTAGGAACCATCAACCAACCATTTAAGAACAATTCACCATTGACCAACCATTTTCAAGCCAACCTCAACCAAAATCACCAGCTCCAAGTGCTCCATTTACCAACCACGTCGCAGTTGACCACCACGACTCACCAACCGTGCCCCACCACGACACAAAACGCGGCCTCGCGAAGGGCGGCCACCACTTCTGAGTCGCGACTGTCGTAGAAGATCCAGCTGGGCGGGACCACCTTCGCCAGAGATTGCCATGGAGCCGTGGATGAACTTCAACCAGAATGGTTGAAGGGTTGATAAATGGGTTAACAAATGGTGGTTTCTCAAGCCATAGGGGACCCCAAAAACGGTTGGTTTACTACTATAAATGATTAATCATGGATGATTTTGGGGGTACCCCTATTTTGAGACACACCCAAATGGTCAATAAATGGGTTGAATAAATGGGTTTCAACGGAAGAGGTTTTATAAATGAGTTAACAAGAGGTTCAATGAGTTAACAAATGGTGAATAGATGGCTATTGAAGGTTTGATAAAAGGTGTCATGAACGGTTTCATGAATGGGTTAATAAATGGTTTGATGGTTTATTAATGGTTGAATAGATGGTAAGAATGGCAAATGGTTGTGTAAATGGCTTGTTACTGGTAATAATGGTAGTAAATGGTTGAATAAATGGTGTATTAATGGTAATAATGGTAGTCAATGGTTGAATAAATGGTTTACTAAGGGTAATAATTCTAGCAAACGGGTCAATAAATGGTTAAATGAAGGGTTAATGGTAATTAATGGTAATTTGTGTAACCAATGATAATCAGTTTTAAGTTGAACTTAATGCTTTCAACTTTAATGATTGGTTACTGGCCAATAAATGGATGAGTAATGGTTAATACATGGTAATAATGGTTCATTCATGGGTTATTCATGGTTTATTCATGGTCATTGAATGGTTGATGACGGGTTCATTGATGGTTCGCTATAGCTGTTTAACCAATGAGTAATTGATGTGCATTAAAATGTGAATGTTGGTTTGCTGGTGGCTTATTCATTGTTTATTCGTGGTTTTATTCTAGAGGATAATAGCCAGCAATATGTTGGGGAATACAACGCTTATTGGTGGTGATGATGATGGTGATGATGGGATAACCATTGGTTATTTGGTGAGTAAGTGTGGTTAAGACTAATTAATACTATTCTGATGGATGAAGAAACCTGTTTGTGGCTAATGATGGATTGGTTTTGCTGATTCGGTAGTAGTGCATCATTCATAATCATTGCGAGTCATATCATTGTCAGTCATGGTTGGTGATGGTTACGAGATTTGGAATGGTGCATAGTGAGGCTTAATGATGAATTAGGGATGAAACATCAACCCTGCTTTTCCTCAGATGCGGATGGTCCCCTGTGCTGACATGAGGCAGGAGGTACTATGTGTCTGTAGATGACACATCATAGAGTGGACAGATCTACCTACATCATCCTACATCTGCATGCTTTACATTACTGGCAATAACCCCCTATATATCATATCCCTCGAACAAGAACTAATCAAATCTACAGTAATCAACATCCCTAGAACTCAAACCAACCTTGTAAGAAAAAGTTCTGCAAGCTGTTGGTGGTCAGGCGCTCACATGCGATAACAAATGCATCTGGGTGACAGGTTAGTGGATAAACCGATGGCGTTGCCTCATCGGGCACTTGTTCCTTCTAGACTGCTTCATCACTTGATCAAGTTGGTGGTTTCAACCCCACATGAAAAATATTGGACAACCAACCAACCATTCCAAAGATAGGAAAATGATTCGAACCACCAACCAGTGATCTATTAGCCCAACATCGTTAAGTGGATCGATGGAACATGTCCAAGGGCTGCATTCAAAAGCTACGCCAGAAGCAAAAAACAATTTTGTTTTGAAAACTAAATCCTGTCTGGATAGAGGATTCTATGTCCAGCTACTTATGCCCATTTCAACGACAGTAGTCTGAAAAGCCGATCAGCTTTGTTGTCCTCATGATCTATCTTTGCAACCGACTGTGAGCGCCATATCAGTACTCGTTTCCGTACGTTTCCAGTCGTTTGAGTAGGTCTCACTTGCCATATGGTCGTTTCTCAAAATCTGGGACCCCCAAAATGGTTGCTTAGTACTACTAAATGACTATAAATAGATGATTTAGGGGTACCCCTATTTTGAGAAACCACCATATCCGTCACCCCTCAACCCCCAAGAACCAACTGCTGAAACCGGGCGCAGCACCTGCCGTTCAGAAGCAGCTTCCTTCTCCTCACCGAAACCGAAGAGGAGCCTGGCACTGCTGTCCACTGCCCCCAAACGGGGCATCCCTCGAATTCATCCGCGACAACAAGGAGACAACAAGAGAACTTCAGATCTGCCAAGGTATGCAGGAGGCCATTCTGGTGACTCAAAACCATCCTCATGTATGTCAGATTTGGGCATTCCGTGCAAAAGAAGACAGCACAAGTTTCATATTCCTGCATGTTGAGAACTCTCCGCAGCCACTGAAAAAGGTACGTGGCCAAGCAAAATCACCAGCTCCCGCCGTAACCTTTGTGGGGAGACCATTTGGATCAGAGGTCGACTTTTAATAAGGAAGGCATCAAGGGAAAAGGCAAAAGAATCAAGTTGGGTGTTGTGGAAAAATGTCATCAAATTTCAAGAACCATGACTCAAAGCCATACAAACAACGTCTCCCCACTGTCTTCTGTCTTGCACTTGCACTGGTCTTCTTTGCTGCGTGGTGGACGTTTCTGACATGCGAAACCAACTCTGCACTCTTGCAGAGCATGGGTCATCGACAAACACCCACGCTGCCACTGGTTGCTTGATAATCTCCTTCACTTTGGTCTTGCTAATGGCAATCACCAAGCTGTTGCCGTTTGCTTTCCACTACCGCAACGATCCCTAAGGGCAAGCGGCCTCACACCGTTCTCAGGCATGACGTTGAGCTCAAGGACTTGTGCCTGGCTGTGGTGGCTGTCGGTGGATAGAAGGTAGCGCGCTGCAGGGAAGCAACAATGATGGCAGTTGATTGCATGCTTGATTTACATCATTATCCATCTTTATGTTATACATATATATATATAGATAGATGTACAGACTGGTACACATATGCAGACCATGTTCAGTATAACTGATGATCCCTTTCCTGGTAGGTGCTCCCAGTGTTCACCGTGAAAGAAGATTTTTCGGGAGAATATACCTCCAACAAAAATGTATATGAATGGTGATTACAACCACAACAAGAATGGCAACCCCATAATTGGTGGTACCTACTAACCATCCTACAATAGCCATCCCCAGTAATAGTGGCTATTGTAGGATGGTTACAACTAACAGTTACTGGGGATCCTACTAACCATCCTACTGGGGAAACTAGCAGTGACTTGGGGGTACCTGCCATTTTCGGAACGTGGCTGCAGATCTATTAGTCGATCTCGGATCAACATGCAGATCCAGCAGCCACCAGAACCGTGCCTCCCCTAATTTCTTCTGCTGGTGGGCTAATAATAAGGATTGCCACTATAGTTGATAACCATGGTTCTATTGTGATAACTATGTGTACATGTTGATTCCCACTTTGATTCTTGACGAATGGAACCAACATGAACCAACCATACACAGTCAGGTACTCATGCCCCGCACTGCGCTGAGACCCCGTGATTCCTTGCTGTGGAAAGCCCTGGCTGTTCACCTCCCCCCACCAGGCATGGCTGTATTTCTGTGGATGTTCATCAGTTCCATGGCTGCCAACATGGACTTATACAATATAGTGGTTTCAACTCCTGCGAAAAATATCAGTCAACTAGCCATGTGTTAATTAATAATGGGGAAATGAAAAATGTTTGAAACCACCAACCAGTATAGCCATCTTTAGGTCATCATTAACCATTGCTTCCCTCATTATTGTTGGTCATTAGCCCCCATGAAATTGGTCGGTCAACTGCTTGACCCAGCTCGCCATAGCCATCTCACCACTTCCCAACTTCCCAACTGCGAGTCATTCCCTGCCGCCTCGCGCCACGTCGTGGACTTCTTTTTCTCCTGGCACTCGGCGACCACGAGCAGTTCCAGGGTCCCAAGACTGACCAGTCATCGTTGCTTCCCGCAGTGAGAAATCAAGCTGATCATGGTTCATAATGGCTGAAGTTGGTTGGTTCATGGCTAAAATTGGCTAATAACCAACGAAATTTGGCTAATCTTGGCGAATAACCAGCAAAACTTGGCTAATCTCAGTTAATAACCAACAAATAATGGTAAAAAGTTGGTGAGGTTCAAGCATATGAACTGTGAGTGTCCGGGTCCCCAAATTGCGGTCATCTCTGACTTTCTGAAGGAACGATCCAAACCAGCTTTAATAAATTGGCACAAGAAATCTCCAACCATCTTCAGAGCAAATCCTATCCGAATTCATGTGTCATGGATTGGGGTTTCTGTGAAAAGAATGAAGAAATGAGAAGAATGGAGAACGGAAAGGACAAAGACAGTATAGGGTAAAAAGAAAAGAAATGAAAGAAAAAAACCAAGGCAGGAGGATAAAACAGAAGCAAGCTTGGAATATAATAATGGAACAAGAAATACAATTGAAGTGATTGTTGCAAAAGGAAACAGAAAGAAAGTGATCATATCACGAAAGGCATCCATCAAAAAAGAACAGGCAAATTACATACAGTATCATACAGTAATAGATAGTACACATGAATCAGTAGCAAGAATGCCAACAGATCCAATTTTTTCGGAGAGAAGAAGAAGAAGAAGAGCAAGAAGGTACGTTGGATGGCTGCGTCTAGGGTCGTCACCATCATCATCATCATCATCATCATCATCATCATCATCATCATCATCACTATCATTTGTTCCAGTCAGCACCAATGCCATTTGCGTTTCTCAATGCACTTCCTGCGTTCTCAGCACTCGAGAATGCAAATTTATGATGAGTGAAGCAATTGTTTACTTGCAAAAACTACTGCACTGTAGCATTCTGCAAGTGTACACAATGTGTATGCGTATATCTTTAACGGGTAGATACACATGCGTCTTTATACTGTGTTATATGTGTACATATCTATATATATATATATGCCATCCCCCCCTCCAAACCTACCTATTTCACATGTACCTTGGTATTTACAACATAGTTGCTTGATTTTTGCCTTGAAAAATTGATATGATTTTTTGCATGGATTGAAAGTTTTGGATACATCAGTGTGACAAGGTCTGGTGCAACATGGGCAAACACAAATACAATTTCAATGTTATTTGCAGTGTTTTTGGCTATCATGCCATGATCATGATCAGGAAATTCAAATCAGATATTGGAACAATGGACACAGGATGCTGGCCAAATTGGCATTTTCAGGTTCATATTGCTTTTTACAGTGTATTTGTTCATTCACATTGTGGCTAAAATTTCAGATTTTGTAGGTTTCACATTCCTGGAAATATATTGCGTTCAAGTGGCTGCAGCATTTTGGATACATCAGTGTGAGAAGGTTTGGTGCAACATGGGCAAACACAAGTACAATTTCAATGTTATTTGCAGTGATTTTTGGCTACCATGCCATGATCATGACCAGGAAATTCAAATCAGATATTGGTAAAATGGACACAGGATGCTGACCAAATTGGTATTTTCAGGTTCATATGAATGAACAAATACACTGTAAAAAGCAATATGAACCTGAAAATGCCAATTTGGCCAGCATCCTGTGTCCATTGTTCCAATATCTGATTTGAATTTCCTGATCATGATCATGGCATGATAGCCAAAAACACTGCAAATAACATTGAAATTGTACTTGTGTTTGCCCATGTTGCACCAAACCTTGTCACACTGATGTATCCAAAATGCTGCAGCCACTTGAATGCAATATATTTCCAGGAATGTGAAACCTGCAAAATCTGAAATTTTAGCCACAATGTGAATGAACAAAGACACTGTAAAAAACAATATGAACCTGAAAATGCCAATTTGGTCAGCATCCTGTGTCCATTTTACCAATATCTGATTTGAATTTCCTGATCATGATCATGGCATGATAGCCAAAAACACTGCAAATAACATTGAAATTGTACTTGTGTTTGCCCATGTTGCACCAGACCTTGTCACACTGATGTATCCAAAACTTTCAATCCATGCAAAAAATCATATCATTTGTTCAAGGCAAAAATCAAGCAACTATGTTGTAAATACCAAGGTACATGTACCTGGGTATTTAGAGTATATTTGCCTGATGTTTGCTCTTACTGAATATACAAGATGGTTAACAGAACCCTGGGTATTTATAGAGTAGGGATTAGGGTGCTTGAAATATTGTAGAGGTAAGGTAAAGAATCTCAGTACAGGAGGTGGTGAGCAGGAGCCTGTGTACTTAGAGCATTTTTGGTCAGCATCAGCCTGGGTACTTAAATCATTTTTGCCCACCCAGGAAGCTTTAAAGCGCTTTAAAGCTTCCAATGGGAACAGAAATGCTCCAAGTGCAGAAGATGTAGAAGAAAGGTAGTTTTTTTTGGGGGGGTACCATATATATATATATATATATATATATATATATTTAAATATGTATATATATATATATATGTATTTGTTTATTTATTTATGCATAGGCAAATGCACCATACATGGACATATCTATGTATATTTTGGCTATTCATGTGTGTACTGTATTTACATCATCCGTGCTCATATATAAATACATAAACATGTACATATATGCACTATATATAGATATGTATATATATATATGTATATTTCTATTTACCTGCGAGCATGTATGGCCACATATACATGTATTTATATATATATATATATACATACAGAGACAAACAACAATTGTCTCATTGTCTACATGTCTGTGAATCTTGATAGCTTTCTTGCACACAGCTTGATCCTGAAAGTCGCCAACCTGGTGGTTTGAGAGAACCCAGCCAGGCCCTACCTCTGTGTAGTAGAATGCTCGGATCCTGCAACGGAAATGTGCAACTTCCAAGCTGCCAAAAATGAATGTTTATACCAAAAGAGTGAGGTATCGACCTGATTGCGAATGGATTGGAATCAATCCAATCAATCTCTGAGGGGAGGGGATTGATTCCTTCAATTTCATTTGGTGCATATCCCGGATCCCCAAGATGTGATTGCAACCAACCAACCAACCAACCACCCAACCCAACCCAACCCAACCCAACCCAACCCAACCCAACGCAACCAAGCCAGCTAAGCTATGGCTGAAGTGAGTGGAACAAAACCTCGTTTGACATCCCGGAACACCTGCCACTGCTCAATTGCTGGCCCCCTGCCTTGCTCCAACCTGCAGAACAGCTGGAGCATCCTCACCTGATGTCAGGCCGGGTTTTAATGGCGGCTGTAAGAAAAATTCCTTGACTTACCAACTTCATGAGGTTTTAGCCGTAAACAGCACACAGGTAGTGTGTTTCACTGTCGCTCGTGACGCCCTCCTACTTGGCGACTCTGCTCAACCAGCTGCAAGCACAGGATCAGACTGCAACAGAAATCTTGGCATGTCACTTGGGAAAGGGTCAGGCACCCCTAGTGTTCAGATCCGAAAATAATGCACCGAAAGGGTCCCCAGTCAGTCGAATCTTCACCTTGGGTGATCATTGATGGTTCAAATTGTCCAAAATATGTGGATTCCTTTCAAAACGGGCGCATTTCCATACGAAAAGGTGATCGTTTTGGGATGGAACAAGGATACTTCAACGGGAAGAAGCTCTAGAACTGAACCATGCCAAGAAATCTGGGTAGGATGGGAGTACTGGGAAACCCATCTTAACCACCCCCCAGTGTGGCATCTATTGCCGGTGATTTACTACTTGCGAGGGACCTCTTATGCGCTCATTCTCCGATTTTCCGAGGCCGAGTGCTGGTGCTGTTGCCATGTACCTCATATGATAGATAAATACATTGTACGTATTGTGAAACGTATGTAAATAAATATGTATATATATATATATACAAAACATACACACGAACCTTACATTCCATCACATTCCCCTCCATTACATTCCATTTCATTACATGACTTACATAATATTTTCCCATATGTATAATTGCATACTATACACATGGGCACCCCCAAGTCATCCTTTATTAACCATTTGTAGTAATAAACCAACTGTAATTTTGGAGTTCCCCTATTTTGAGAAACCCTCATGTAGATACTGACCACTATCGCCACTATCCATGCATCTCACTCGAAAATCTGTACACCTCCGGCTCCGCCAAGGGGCCCCAGTTCTTGCTGGCCACACGCTGGCGCCGGTGTTCGAAAAGTTGCGCCAGACCACCTGGTGATGCCATTTCAGCGGCGATGGGTCAAGCTGGGAAACAAGCTGGAAATAGTGGGTCAATAGTGGGTTAAATAATCAGTGTTTCATAGTGGTTCATATGTGCTTCATATTTGTGGTTCATGTTTCATACTTGGCTAGAAGTGGTTCATATGTGGCTAGAAGTGGCTGATGACCGTGAATCATGATAGTTGATGATAGCTGATGCTGGAAGCCTCATGTTTTACCGGCGAGTGAACAGGTTTGTTGGACCCTGCAGCTGATGTGGTTATAAGAAGCTGGTCAATCAGTCAGTTTAGAAGCCGGTTCATGAGCAAGTTGACATTCGCAGCGGATAATCAATGACCAACTATAAAAGAAAAGTGTATGATATTATTTTTGTATGTTTTTGTTTACATTTCATAAATTTACTACAAACAGAGAGTGACGAAAGAAACAATATGTAGAACATGTCCTAGATAAGAGTTCATCCTACAAAAGTGGTCAAGTCAACAACATGATTTTTTTTGAGCAGAGATGTAAGAGTAAGAGTCATGATAACATGCAATAAATCCAACCAGGTTCTCTTTGATTTGTTCATCCATCCAATTCAACAAAAAAAACAATCAGTCTCGCGGGTTCCTCTGGGTTCCTCCCCTTGTCGTCCTATGATTTCCCCCCTCCTGATGTTGACGCTGCAGTGTGGATGATCAGGACCTTTGTCGTATGTATCCGTACCTTCTGTCCACGTAGCTCTACTCTCTGGTATTGAACCCGCGTCCGACGCATGAGGGAGGCGCCGTAGCCAGATCAAACCCATCCTCCCTTTTTTCAGCAAACTAACTTATGAATACTCCCCCCCCAAGAAACAAACCCACGAATACTTGTCAGCAAACTTATGATATCCTATGATCAGATTTATTTGAACCCTGCCACCACAGGGTCACCGAGAAACCCATGTGGCCCACAAAGAGCTGAAACTCCTGCATTGGCAAAGCGGGGAATCGCCCTTCGTAGGGCGAGACAGAATGGGGTAACGATGCAACAACTCCTGAATAATGTTGGTTTCTGATTAGTATCTACCTGTTGGTTTCATCTATTTTCATTACTTTAGGGGGGGTTACACTAATCAGAAACCAACATTACTGATCAACAACAACCACAACAACCACAACCACAACCACAACCACAACCGCAACAGAACAACCTCAATCACAAGGAACCAACCGTAGAGGACAGGATGATTCACTGGGGGACGTATTCTCGATTCATTGGTCTGAAAATTCCGCCAGAGTATGTTGGGATGGCTCAATTCGATGTCCAAAAATGAAGGCCCATCTGTGAAGAAACTTGTGCAGAATCGTTTCGTCATGCACTCCATTATGACCAATTATGGAGCTGTGATGATTGTGATTGGATCAATTAAATTATGACCAACTATGAGAAAAAAAAAGAGTCGTGATTAATTACAAACTTCATTATGATCAATTATGAACAAAGAGCTGTTATTCAAAGTTGGCTGTTAAAAAGGATCCAAAAGAACCCTAAAATCGACCTGCAGTAAACCATAACGAATAATTGTTCGCCATGGCAGAACGAACCCAACAGAAACAAAGTTCAAGTACTTTCAAGTCTTATCAAGCAACAGCCGGGTGAATGTGCACATGTGCCCAATTCTGTCTGTCTATCTATCTATCTATCTATCTATCTATCTATCTATCTATACCAATATGTCTGAGCTTTATTTCAGTGTGCTGAACGGTTGTTCTCCGTTGACTTCACAACTTGCTGAAGGTGTTTGCCGCTGTCCTCAAAGGTCACCTTCTGGTCGGCATCGAGGTCCATCAGTCGCGCTTCCTCTTCACCCCAGCCTCAGTGGTGTCCGCTGTGCACAACCCGAACGGTTCCGTGGATAATGTGGCATGACATTGCCCAGGGTTGTGGAGATATTGATCCCCATACTGTGGTTGGATCGAATGTTATGTGAGTTGGGCATGCAATGACATGTGCATCATTGTTCAAGTATATCACATCAATAGGTGGCCATTGGGTTCCTGATGACCATCTTCAAAAATCCGTTTTGGTAAGCCCACCAGTTTCGGTGGTACCCCATCCATGGACGGGGCCCGCATGTGGCTTGGATGGCTGATGCTTGGGGAGGCATCATCCCAACAGGCGCCATGCAGGCCATGTGCACAGGTGACCCTTTTCTTTGCCAACGGCGTTGGGTCTCTGAGGTTATGACCCAAATAGGCGCAGAGGTACTTGAACTCGTTTTGGTCCAGGTAGTTGGAGCCATCATGATCAAACCTGTGGCTCTCAACGAGCTGCTCGTTCAGTGGGGCTGCCACCGGTAGCGCACCCCACCGGCCCATTGAACAACCCCCGACCAGCCCTGCCACCTATTATTCTGCGGGTGGCATTACGTCAATCTCTACAAATTGGGCGCCAAAGAACATCGCAATGGGGGCTCAGCTCTCTCAAGGAAACTGAAATAGAAAGTGTCAACTTTTTGTTGGCACCGAACTGCATCCTCACCTTTCTGCAAGTTGGTTTTCCTTTGTTCAAAAATGCAGGTTCTTCGTCGGCAACTCCGGTGAGACTCACTAGGATACCGGATCCAAAAAAGCCCAGAAGCGTCCAGAAGCGTTGTCAAAAAGGGCCAGGTGAGCAGCAACAGTTTGATCCGAACAAATGAGGGACTTGGGACGTGGGATGCTTGAGACGTATTGGGAATCATCCTAGTGGAGCTACAGTCACATGCAAGACTCAATGTACTGGTGGGTACAGCCACAGCTATGTGAGATCGA
Source organism: Symbiodinium kawagutii (assembly GCA_009767595.1). Lineage (NCBI taxonomy): Eukaryota > Dinophyceae > Suessiales > Symbiodiniaceae > Symbiodinium > Symbiodinium kawagutii. Next base: position 123,030 of record VSDK01016989.1, on the reverse strand, counting down.
AGAATTCAGAATATGTGACGACGCCTCAGAGTCGACCAACTTCAACAACGAATTGTTTCATCATGTAAAGCATATGTCTACATATAATATATTTTCATCATTTGTATATATTTATGCTTGTGGATGTATTCTTTTCACGTGTATGCGCACATAATTTACAACTACGTATACATATATAGATCGACACGTGTACTCGCATAGATAAACATTCATTTACATCTACACAGCACGCATACAGCATGTACATGTAAGTTCATGTACTCGCAACTCACAAATGCATAAACGCATATATGTTCACAAGATATACGTATAGATATGTGCATGTGCATAGCTGAATACATTCATTGTCTATTTGTATAAACGTAAATATTACATGGCTAGTAAGATAATTAAGATATACGTACTGCATGGGAATACCTAAGGACCCACTTATGTTCTCCTGCCGGGCCCACAAAAAACGCCCTTCACCTCCGGAAAGCGTCTCGGATCTGAGCGATCTCATAGGTCAAACCTGAGAATCTCAGTGGAAAAGACCAGCTGGTGCTGGTGATTGGTTGCTGCTGTGGTACCGCACTTGGTTTCGACTCTATTCTACAGTAATTGGCTATGGTTTACCCAGTTCAACCTGTGCAGCTTCCAAGGAACTGCGTTGGATGCGTTCAATACACCCCAGGGCTTCCTTGGAGTTCTTCATGATGACAAACTCTCGACACCTGCGCGGGTAACAACAGGCACCACCGGTGCCACGGAAAAGCAACCATTGGCTATGGGTCAATACTAATCAAGCAATTCGTGGGGGATAATCTCCAACAAGAATAGGGAAATGTGTTAATTAATGATTAATAATCATTGGAAAAACCATGGTTAATCAATGGTTAATCAATGCTTAATCAATGGTTAATACTGCAATAGTCGTTTGTTAATGATGGCTAGTATCATAGCCATCTGGGTATGTGCCAAGCCACAGGGTAACTAATGGGCCCAGCAAAAAAAAACATTTTACCAGGAAACCATTGGTTTTGGGGGGTACCGCTATTTGGGCACATACCCAATTTATCATCCTCAGTTTTAGGAGTTTCCGACAAAAACATGGACCCGACATTCAATTTGAGGAAAATGTCATGTTCAGCTACAAGGGATCCACTATGATTGAATCCACTAATCAACTTACGAAAATCAAAAGGTTTCAAATTGTTAGACCAAAAATAATGCTGGCCGAAATCAACAAATCAAAATAGGCTCTCTCTCTTCATGGGTATCCAGTCCTCATCAGCGCAGTCCACGATTTTATCACCCGGTCGTCATACCGCCCTGTATAGCTGGTAGATTGCCACTAATTTAAACCATTACAACTTACAACTACATAGAAATAGGTGGGCAATCACCTATTATATTGCTGCGATTGCTGATCCCCTCTTATCGCTGATGACCCGATTATTGACAAGTTGCTGGACAACTGGACAACATCCCCTGGTAACGATTCACGAACCATCGCCCGTCAGTTCAAGACGGCAGCTTCTACTCCACATTCGCCGAAATGGGCAGCATCAATCTTTCCATGGGCCTGGCACTATGATAGATCCTATTCTTGGATACAAGCAGCAATCAACAGCTGCAAGTAGCTGTCTCAAAATAGGAGCAATCCAGTTGATAAAGGCCTATCCTTGCCTCTAGTGGGGTACAACAGAAATTTGAGCCTAGACTCTTGGATGTCCAAGAGTCAGACTGATTTGGGGTCGCAGTTTCTGCAATAGAGCCTGAGGAAGGCAACCAACCTGCCAGCAGCAACTAAAACATACTAAGAATCTGAAATTAAGACAACAAAATAAAATGAATTCAGCTGCTCAGACACTGGTTGCCCGGTTGCCCCTTTGCGGAATCCCCCTCGGGCAAAGTACGAAGCAACATGCCGCTCCTTCGAACGAAGTACAGAAGCTGATGCGGTGTAGGCTCTGTACCCGTGGGTTTCCTTGGTGGAAGACGTAGGGATCGATGGCCCTGGGTCACGACCAAGCACTCTGGACAGCCATCAACGATGATGGGCACCAAGAAGAGATAACGTTGGGTAGATGAACATCTCATCACAGGTATACCGTATATGCTTGTGATCTTGCTTACCAAAGGCGCTGCTGAGCACGGCCAAAGCCATGGCTAGGTCAGATGTGCCGCCATGGGAATCAAATACAGTACAGTAATCAAAAATGATTGCTTACAAAAGGCATGCTTGAAACTAAGCTCAACAACTTGAGATGCTGCCAGGTTTGGGTCTGTTGGGTCTGACGATATAGCTCACTCTGTATGATGTTTCAGTGCCTATAAACATGTGTGAAGTGTAAACTCACTGTGGCCACGTGGTCTACGAACATCGGTGCTAATCTCACACCAGGCATCAAATAGGGATGCACTTCTGTGATCTTGGCCAATTCAGCCACCACCGCAGCCATGGAGGCATCTTCGGTGAGGTCACCGAAGTTCTGCGCGGTCCAGCTTTGTTGGACGCTTGGGGAGCTGCAGTCCACGGAAGCCACTGAATTTGTCAGAAAATCTTCCACAAACTATCAACTAGTTCACAATTGACTATGATTAATGGTGGATTACCCATCATGTTTACTAGTGATGACTGATGGTTACTACAGTATCAATGGTTTGAATGACCTAGAGTTAGATTGATTTAGTGATTTACCTTCATTCACCATCAGTAACCACTATCAACCGTTGTCAACCATCAGAAGACGTGACTAACCACCATTCACCATCTGTAGTCAACATCACCATCTATAACCAACCATCAATTCACTTTCTAGCTATCAGGGTTTTACGGGCGATCGTTGCCACCCATCAGTGACCCACATGGTGTCTTCAGGTTGTGATTTGCATGGTGGCCACGATACCTCGGTAGTTGCTGTGATCAAGCAATCAACGAGGTATGCGACACAAACATCGACTTGGTAGGCCTGGGGTAGGAGTTCGACTTAACCCAGATAGTCGGGTCGGTCCATACATGGTGCGGGTGGTTAGCCCTGCCTATGGACACCTACAAAGCCATATCCACGTTCACCACCTGCAACGACATACCTTCGCATCAGCAACCAGGGTGGCCAGGCCATGAGCCACGGGAATCCTGACTATTCACCACGGAAAAAAACCCAACATCCCAGGCATTGAACAGCCAGCAACTGTGGAGGCAGGCAGGATGTGACCGTTGTAGATCCTGTTTCACCGTCTTCAAAGCTTTGGTTGCCTACAATGGGAATCTGGAAGTCCTTTGCCTTCACAAAACCCATAGTGATAGTGGCTCAATGACAACCAGCCAACCAGCCAACAGGTAGTGTAGTCATGTAGTTGTTGGAGTGTTCACCTACCCCTTGTAACCTTGTATGGTCCTTTAATATGGTGGTTTCTCAAGTCATAGGGGTACCACCAAATCATCCAGCTCATTAGTCATTTATAGTGATAAATCAACCATTTTGGGTGCCCCCTAGTTTGAGAAACCCCCATATATAGCAGGTATATGAATTACCTACTATATAGTTGCTTATTGACCACGATTTATCATCATGATCAACCATTGGTCAACCAACTATAGTAACCATATTAACAAACTGATGGTTGTTATATTAACTACATAAAGCAATGGTTAACCAACTATATCAACCATATTAACCAACTATATCACCTACTGTAGTTGTTTCACCATTTTTAACCAACCCCTTAGATTGACTAACTTCGCAACTGACCCCTGAGCACCGCCTTGAGCATCTCTTCATGACTGGCGCCCGTATAGCCGTTTGGCGATTGATGACAGCACTGGCTCCCCATGGCGGCGACGGCAGGTGAACCGC